>JAKCPI010003380.1:0-23059 GCA_023213315.1 Euborellia annulipes
TAAAAAGGCTTTATTCAACTTTATCAAACTATATTTACAAATATAAACAGTTTAAGTCAACATAATAAACAACAATATAACAACTATCACATTCTTCCCTCCTCTTTACGTTTCGAAGTCCTTCAAATACTCAGGCGCACGTCTCGAACGGGTGCTCCTCCGCACAGCCTCCGTGCTCCCAGGCTGAAGAGTACTGTCGATGCTATTAGGCTGAAGGGTTTCGTCGGCGCCATCAGGTTGACGGGTTTCGTCGATATTGCCCCCATTTCCACTTACAACCTCGTTTGGGTCCTCTTCCTCTTCGATTTCCTCCTCATTTCCTCCCAAAGGTGCTAAGTGCCTTGTAGATACCGTAGTCTCCCTTCCATCAGAGTGACGGACATAGGCGTAATCCGGGTTGCTTTCGATTAGGGTGACTTCCTCCACTTTCGGATCGTATTTGGATTGTCTTTGAAATTTTCTTAAAAGTACCTTCCCTTGAGACATCAACCAATTCGGAAGAGATTCCCCACTAGCACTCCTTCTCACATGCTTAAACATTCTTTCATGTGGAGTGGAATTTGTTGAGGTACATAACAGCGACCTGATCGAATGCAATGCTTCTGGGAGTATGATTTCCCAATTTGAAATATGTAGATTTTGAGTTTTTGCCGCCAATTCCACTGTTTTCCAAATTATTCCATTATAACGTTCGGCCTGTCCATTACATTGAGGATTATAAGGAGCAGTGCGACTTGAAGCTATATTACATAAATTTAGGAAAGTTTTAAATTCTTGAGACATGAAAGGTGTTCCTTGATCGGAATGAATATACGCAGGTATACCAAAAATTGCAAAAAGTTGTTTTAACTTAGAAATGACGGTAAAGGATGTCATATCCGAGCAGGGAAACGCAAAAGGGAATCTCGAATATTCATCAATCACAGTAAGTATATAATGGTTCTTTGTATTCGAAGGCAGTGGTCCCTTGAAATCGATATTTAAGCGTTCGAATGGACTGGTAGCTTTTATCAAATGACTTTGTTGACTCTTCTTTAAAAATTTTGGCTTCATTTCGCAGCAAATCGAACATCCGGATGTAATCCGACGAACATCTTCCAAAGAGAAAGGTAAGTTTTTGCTTCTTACCCAGTGGTTCATTCTAGTGATCCCTGGATGACAGAGAGAATCGTGAAGCTGCTTTAATTTACTATCTCGATTATCAAGCAACGAGCAAATTCTTGAGAAAGCATCAGCGGCGGCATTATTCTTCCCAGGTCTGTATATGATGTCATATTTGTAGCAAGATAGCTCAAGACGCCATCTCATTATTTTCTCATTTTTTATTTTCCCCGTATGTTCCATGTCAAACATAAAGGAAACTGATTTTTGATCTGTTATAAGGCGAAAATAACGACCCATCAAGTAATGTCTCCATTTCCGTATAGATTCAACTATAGCATATGCCTCCTTTTCTATCGACGAATGCTTCTGTTCACTTGATGAGAGCGCCCTCGAGAAGAATGCTACAGGACGACCTGATTGTGTAAGTGTTGCAGCGATCGCCATATCGGAAGCATCGGTCTCAACGGTAAATGGAATATCATAATCAATTGCAGATAGCACTGCATTTGCAATATCTGATTTCAAACATAGAAAAGCCTTCTTCCCTTCCTCTGTTAAAGGTAACTTACTTTCAGAAAGTGGTTTTATCTTTCTTGAAAAATCCTTAATATATTTAGAAAAATGTGAAAACATTCCTACCATTCTACGTAAAGAAGCAACATCATCTGGAAAGGTAAGATTCTTTAACGGCTGAAGACGATCCTGATCAGGTTTGATTTCTCCATTTGTAATAGTGTATCCCAAAAGATTTATTGTTTTAAGTCTAAAATTACTCTTCTCTTTATTTATTGTTAAATTATATTTTCTGGCTACTTCCATGAAAGATTTCAAATGTTCATCGTGATCTTCCTCATTCTTGCCACAAATCGTAATATCATCCAGATACGCGAATACGTTTTTCAAACCTTCTTTGCGAATGATTTCATCTATTGTTCTTTGGAAAGCAGCTACTCCATTCGTGACGCCAAAAGGAATTCTCGTAAATTGGTAGAGCCGTCCTCCCGCTTCGAATGCTGTATAAGCTCTGTCTTCTTTCTTGATCGGAATTTGATGATAGGCACTTCTCAAATCTACCGTGCTAAATACTCTGTAATTGGCAACATTGTTTATTATATCATCAATTCTTGGAAGAGGATAGGCATCAAGCAACGTAAAACGATTTATGGTTCTCGAATAGTCTATGACCATGCGTCTTTTGTGGTTTTCATTGGTCGTTACAAGTGCTTGTGCCCTCCATGGAGAATAGCTTGTTTCAATCACCCCCTCTTTTAGAAGACGTTCAACTTCCTGAGTGATGAATTCATTATCATTTCTAGTATGACGTCGGGACTTTATAGAAATAGGATGACAATCAACGGTCAAATTCCCAAATAATATAGCAGGTTTTACTTTTGCAACAACCAAACCACAAATAGATAAAGGAGGTTTTAATCCCCCGAAAGATAACTCAACTTTTGAATGTTGCTGCATAAGATCATGTCCCAGTATAATGTCACAGCAAAGATTAGGAAGTACAGATACATTCAATTTCTCGTAACAATGCCCTAATAAGCAAAGATCTATCTGACATTTACCAACTGGTATAGCTTTGAAATTAGAAGAAGCCATGCAAACTTCTTGGAAAGTTGAATATACTAATTTCAATTTCAGATCTCGTGCTAATTTCTCATCGATGAAAGTCGACGTACTTCCGGTATCAATTAGAGCAAAAGCTTTTTTCCCATTTACATTTACAATAATAGTTGCTTTCGATAATAAAGAATTTGTATTTCCCGAAATGTTAGCCAGAATGGACGAGACCTGCTTACTTTTCTTAACAGATCGACAAACTCTCGAAAAATGGCCTATTTTAGCGCAAGAATTGCACGTTGCATCCTTTGCAGGGCACCTACTCCGTGGGTGCATTCCATAACCACAAAAGAAACATTTCTGATTTTTATCAGTGGCCCGAATAGAATTCAAAGAATTCTCTTCGTTTAAAGGAATTATTTTCTCTTCATCGGGAATGATTGGGGCCTTTACCGCATTAATTAATGGCAAAGTCGGCGAATTGTACTGTTGTGATCGAATTTGTGCTAATTCTAGTGATCGAGCCATCTCAAATGCTTCTTTTAGAGTAAGAGTATTATTCTCTAGAAGTCTTTGCCGGATATTAGGACTAGTTAATCCACTTATGAAAGCATCTCGGATACAATCCGCGCAGTTTACATCTGCAGTTACCGCTTTGAATTGGCAATCTTTACCGAGCAATTTTAAAGCTTCTAAATATTGATCTATAGTTTCCTCGGAGTTCTGTCTACGGGAAGCTAACTTATATCTGGCAAATACTTCATTAATCGGTTTGATATAAAGATTCTTAAGAGTACTCACTGCGTCATCTAGAGTCTTACATTCACTTATGTACTCATATGCATTAGGAGAGATGTAATTGATTAATAGTTTTAACTTATCTTCATCAGTAGCTTTCGTCGTTGTAATAAAATTAGAAAATGTTCGATACCAGTGAGTCCATTGCTGTGCCGCCGAGCTCGAATTTAAGTCGATATCTAGTCGCTCTGGTTTCAAAAATCTCTCCATTGTAATAAAATAAAGTTGAATAAATTGTAATGAATGAATTAGAAACCTTTCTTATAAAAAGGCTTTATTCAACTTTATCAAACTATATTTACAAATATAAACAGTTTAAGTCAACATAATAAACAACAATATAACAACTATCACAGCGGCAAATTAAATTTTGCTCCCCCTAAAAAAATCTCCTAGTTCCGGCCCTGGTACGAATTATCAAGAATAACAATTATTTAAAATATTAATGCGAAGACTGAATTGTAGAAAGGAAAGAAAAATGTGAGAGAAGCTCATTTTCCCTCACTCCTTTCCTCATTTCCTTTCAGGTGAAAAGATTATGAAAGAACGAGAAAAACTTGACTCTCTCCTTCCCCCTCCTTAAAAGAGTGCGAATTAACGAGCTTTTAAGCTGGAAATACGAAATATAACACCTTTTAAGTGATATTGAGCTTAAGAATTGTACGAAAACCAATTACCGAGGGGACTGAAATGTATTGTATTTGGGGACCGGCAAGTTTGTATGAATTAATGGAAAATATGAATAACCGGGCTACGAATTATCGGGATTCCACTGTATCTATTATTTTGTGCATAATTTTTAATATAGTATGAATTTTCGTGCCTGATATTCAGAAAACCTACGTTACAACGAATTTAAGTAAGTAGCGGGGGTTTATACCTCTGAAAATCTAAAACCTCCACTAAATATTACCTTCAGTAACAGGGGCGTAACGTATTTTAGCTGCCCCCCCCCGAAACATTTTTTTCGGGCCCTTTTATTAAAGGGAATAATTTACAAGTAAAAATCATGAAATTTGTATTTTTTATATACATTACACAAACAGTCAAAATGAAAAATATATAATTTAATAATAGTAGTTAATTAGAAAAAAATGTTTATTTATTTAGGCCTAACTTACTACTAGGGCCTACACAAGGGCGGATCCAGAGGTGTTTTTCGGGGGGGGGGGGGGGTAATCTGGAGTGACTGGTCACACAGCACCAAGGGAGGTCCCAGAGGGGGGTCCAAGGGGGTCGTGACCCCCCTCCCCCAAAAAATCTTCTTTTTTTTAACACACTTTTTTCCCACTCACTCTCCCATTCACACAATCTTTTCGGCAACTTAGGCCATTTAAGACTTAAACGATACTCATATTTGATTAATATATATTTATTGGGGTCCAGGCCCATTTATTTATACTATAAAAAAAAAAAAAAAAATAGTGACCCCCCCAAAATGTAAGGCTAGGACCGCCCTTGCACAGCACACAATCTTTTCTTAATTTCGGTAATATAAAGGCGCATTCTGTACTTTTTTGCCAGAATATAAATACAAATCAAATTTTTAAGTATTAATTTTTAAAATTTTACATTAAAAATAAATTTTTTTTCGAAAAAAAGATATTTTTTTCAAATCTCCGGGGGGGGGGGGTATTTACCCCTTTACCTCCCCCTGTATCCGCCCTTGATAGGCGCCTACATCACAAAAAATCAAAATGAATAATGCCATTAATTAGGAAGAAAAATTTATACACTTTTGACAATAGGAAGAGTAGTTATAGAAATAAAATATTATCAGCCCCGTAAAGAAGGGAAAATAGTTAGCGTGCTGATCTTCTTTTATACCAAGGGTCGCGGGTTCGCATTCCGTCTCATGCAACAATTTATTTCAATTTAATTGGCTACCATTAAATTGAAATAAATAGATAAATGGCCTCGTTGTCGATAAAGACTTTAAATAAATTAAAAAAAAAAAAAAGGAAAATAAAAATTCTGAAATTAAATTGATTGAACTTTGAAGAAAAAGTTGAATTAGAAAATCGGAGTGAAGTTCAAGGAGTCATGATAATGAGGGGTAAGAAAATATACAATCTGAATATGAATAGGTAATATTTGAAAAAATAAAAATAAATTTTCCAGCTACGCCACTACATTGAATAAATAGAGGAAATATATATACTATCCGTCATCAAAAGTTTAGAAGTTGTATATTTATTTTATTAATTAATTTTCTTTCCAATGAGGTGAATAGGGGCGTGACTTCCGAATTAAGTAAATAAATTAAAATAAATTACCTAACATAAAAAAAAAATCTTGATATATTCTTCACTAAATAAATATTGACAAAAAAAAATAAAAAATAAATTTAGGAAGTGAGCCAGAAAAAGAGTTAGCAAACTTGAATCGATATTTAGTCGAGACATTCATTCACTGACTCATCGTAATTATTAGAAGAACCGCATCCCCTCCCCCCTCCTCCCTCCTCCATCCCTTGTGCCCTATATATGATTTAAATATTGACAATCTCGATCGACATTTATAATCTCTCAGCTAAAGGCTTTAATTATTATTATTTTTTTTTTTTAAGAAAAGAGAGCTACTGAATATTAAATTAAAAATTCTTCACCATATTCATTAACGAAGTAATAATTAAGCTCTTTAATCATTTTTTTTTTTTCATAAAATCTCTTCTTGCTCTATCATTACACAAAGACAATTAGTAAATTTTTAATTGTAATTAAAATTTAGATGAAATTTAATATTTTTGTTGAATAAACTCTTTTTAATTGCATTAATATGAGTGTCTTGTTTTCTGATATTGTAATAACTTTAATTGTAGCATAAAGTGGAAACTAAACATTTTCAAACGAAAACGAAACACGAGATAATGGCATGTAGCTGAGAATTTCTTATTTCGAGTGGGCTCAGTGGTTTGGAGAGCCAAATGTCTGAGGACCCAAAAAAAAAAACTTTATTACTTTCTCTTACCTATATATATGTTAATATATATAAAGAGAAAGTAAAAGATTTCATGTCAAAAATTCGATGTCGAGATTTTGATGGATCTTCACGTTTTGAGGTCCCCTGAGTCCAAAAAAAGTGGTTTTCGCGAGACGGTCTGTCTGTCTGTCGTGTGCCTGTGTGTCTGGGGTTCAATTTAAAGCATGAAGGCATTTAGCTAGGAGATTGAAATTTTATATTTAATTTAGGCGCCTCCCTAGGGCGTGAAAATAAGCTTTTAATCAAAATCGGCCAAAGAGTACTAGTACTTTACTGATGTACTTTTTCCAGTTTTTTTTTTTTTCGATTTTCTTAAAGTTTGCTCCAACGATTTTGATTAATAAATCAATTTATTTTTTAGATGCTCTTTAAAATGTATATTCTCATTTTGGCATTGAAATCTTATGAACCAGTCACACCAGATTTTTAAAAATTAATTTGTCTTTTTCGACATCTATAGCCATTTAGACCTCATCCCTATTTATTTCAAATGTTTGGTATCCAATTCAAATGAAATAAATTTTTCTGGCTTGGGTAGGGAAGCGAACCCGGGACCACAGCCATTCCAGATAGCACACGTACGTCTTATGTACGAACATAGTATGTACTGCAGGGACTTATCGTACATCTTATACACGTACATTTTGGGTCGCAGTACGTACGTTGTACGTACATCGTATGTACCGACCTGTCCACACCTGTGCACGTACATAATATGTCCCGTTTGGATCCTGTCTAGGGCTCTTGCGACCCAAACAGTACATCTTATGTACGTACTGCCAGGACGAATCTTACATCCCGTTTTGGTCCCGTGCGACCCAGGAATATGTCTTTAATATATTCTCATATGAGAAGAATGTCTTCTTTCTGAGTGGCACAGGTCACGAGCCACCCAAACACTTTATGAAAAATTTTTTTTCTTTTAAGCAAATTAAGTATTTTAAAATAAAATAATCAATTAAAATGAAAATTGAAAAATAATACTTTTTGTTTTTGGGGGGTCTGAGGCCCCTGAATACGCCACTGCGTAGACCTACTATTTATAATATAAAATTCAAAACGTATTTGATATACAATAATAATAATAGAATATGAGTTTTCGATAAGCAACATTAGCGTAACTACCTGGAGGCGCTCGTCCCCCCCCCCCGCCCCAGGTGCATCAAGCCCTTGGCGCCTCTCGATGCCGGGCATGGGCGCCCTAGGGCATCTAAGATGCCATAGACGGTGATTTTATCATATTCTTTCCATAGAGTGTCTAAAAAAAAATTGATAGTTTTATTTCAAAATTATAAAACGGCGCCCTAATTGAGCTTCGGCCCCCACCCCGCCCAGCCCCTGCACTATTATATGCAACATAGGCCTAATAGAAAGGAAAAGTATTAATATTATAATCGTGTCTTACTTTCCTGCACAATTATCCCTTTTAGAAAAATTTAAAATTTGATTTGGACTTTTTTGGTATTAATGTCTAAAATTCTCTTTCATAAGACCCTCAGATATGTAGAAAAATTCTTAATACACGTATGTAGGTAGGCCTATATGTTTGGATTTTTATTTTACTTATATTTCTGGTACCATCCATCGAATAAGGATGAAGTTTAACAAATTTATTAGTCGTAGCTGATTATATAAAAATATAAAAACAAGGTTCGCAAGAGGCGGTAAATATTTATCGCAGACCACGATTTTCTCAACTTCCACACGGCGAAAACTTTTTGAAACTAAGGCAAAATATTCTAAAATTTCACTGTAGTTTCTTTAATGTATTTACATAAGTAATTTATAGCTGAGATGTTATATTAATAAGAGGGTAAAAATGAGAGATGCAGCTATGGTTATTTTTTTATTCGATTAATTCACACAGCTGACGTTTCGGTTTTATACATTGTTTAAAAATTCTTATAATATAATTTTTCAACAATGTATAAAATGACTTTTCGCCAGCTCTGAGGATTGTTCAAACACGGAACCGAAACGTCAGCTGTGTGAATTAATCGAATAAAAAAATAACCTTAGCTGCATCCCTCATTTTTACCCTCTTATTAATTTAATGTATTTCGCTGTTTTACAGCGGGATTTAAAGGAAATGTCGGAAGATTAAATCAACCCGACAATTCCTTTAGATTCCGCCGTACAACAGCGAAATGCCTGAAAGAAACTACAGTGAAATTTTAGAATATTAATATAAAACACGTGTTACATCTTTTTCTAAGATTAAGGCATAATAATTTGCCTGGATTATTTGCATAACAATCCGTTGAATTGAACAGAATTTATTCCTACTCTTCTTAATTAGAGCTGATCATATACAGTGAGGGACAATATTAAGTCCCACCCATGCGTGATTATTTCATTGTTTTTAGAAAAGAAAATGAAAATTTTTATTGGAAATTTTCTACGTTTAAACCATGAAAGTTTCCATTAAAAAATATATATATTTTTTTTAAAACAATAAAATAATCACAAGTCGAAAACGCATGGTGGGGCTTAATATTGACTTTCACTGTACATCTAAGGACTGTTTAAAAATCAAATTCCCTCTCTAGTTGCGGATCTTCTTTTTTCTTCGCGCACTCCTCATCGGTGACCAGCGCCACTGATCAGCATCAATAAATAAAAATCTATAATTTTAAGAAAAAAAAAAACTCCTCTGATGTTTATTAATGTAAGCTATCGACTGGTTGTTTGTCCGATGAAGTGATGTCCATCTATCTACAGGTAGACCCAGGGTTGAAATGCGCAGAGGCCGGAGCGCCTGCGTGACGGCCGCATCGAGCGACGGGTTCGAGTCCCGCACTGCACAGCACAGTCGGGCTTTGGTCTTCAGCCCTTCGTATTGCACAGCACCGCCGAGAGGCCACTTCTACCTGGTTATAGGCTCAGCAAAGAGAACATGTAGCTGATTGCTGCAGCGGGGGTTTGTCCCTCTTCGGCATCGTGGCGACGCCAGCGGATCCTCTCCGGTGAGTGTCAAAAAAAATAAAAATCAAAGGGCGGGCAGAGAGAAGAACATCCTAAAAGGCGGGAACTTCATGGATAAAATCAATTCCAGATTATTTTATTTTAAAAATTCGACTTGCAATGCGTTGACAATCAAAGATGACATTAAATAAAATATAGCAAAAAGAATTTTGTTTTATTTATATTATAAAATAGACGCGCCGCTTCCCGCCTGCGGCGAGCCCTCAGGATAGTATTAAAAAGATATCGAATTAAATTAAAATGTAAAAATTTAAGAACGGAGTTAGTTTTCTTTAAATATTACTTTTTTTTTTTTAATTTTGGCTGAGAAATATTAAAGCTAGGCATTCCATGTGGCAGTACCGCACCGCGGGACTAATAAACAAGTAGATAGAGAAATTATTAAGCTATTTATTTATCAAAAAGGCATATCATTTTCATTCTTAAAAGAAACCTTAGAAATGATAAGATTTTGATTTTTTTTTTTGTTGAATTTATTTTTAGTATTTTTAATTAAAATAAAAATTTGTTTACTGTGTGAGTTTTCCCTGCGGGGGCGGCAACCTTTTCAACACCTGACGTAGGAGAAATTTAATCAGAATAACCAAACGTCACGTTTTTTTTTTTTGTATCGCCCTCGGTTTATTTTATTTATCCTTGACTCATTTTTCTCGTCAGTTATTCCTTTAAATAATAAAGTTTTTTATTTACATAAATATTAATCCGTTAGTCATCTATCTAGAGTTTTTATGTTAATTTTTTTATGTATGCATGATATGGACCCTGTTATGCATTAGTGTGTCAAGCGCCAAAAAAATATTAAAAATTGAGTTAAGCACGGAACATTGTTTCAAATGCTATAATTAATAGTATTTTTTATGAAATATGTCCTAAAAAATTTATTTATATTTAATGTTACTTGCACAATTGACAAAAAAGAATTATATATAATCCAACCAAAACAAAAAACTTTAATGTTAATTTTCTCAAAATTTGGTAGCTGGCGCTTGACACACTAAGCGTAACAGGGTCCACATAATCATTCGAAAAATGTGAAGTGGATTGTTAGATTTGGTCGTTTATTTCCTCAAGGAAATAAATTTTGCTATGTTAATTAGGAAAATATTATTATCTAATCTTACTATAATTACTAATGCCACTATCCCCTACTGTGTACTGTTGACATTCTTAATGTAATATTAATGCTCTCCAAGCGAAGGGTTAGGTCCGCAATCAGTTTTTACTTTCTCTTACCTCTATATATATGTTTATATATAGAGAGAAAAAGTATTGAATTAATGTAAAAAATTCGATGTCGAGAATTTGATGGATATACACGTTTTGAGGTCCCCTGAATCCAAAAAAGTGGTTTTCGCGACTTGGTCTGTCTGTTTGAGTTCAGTTTAAAGGTGGATTCACACCGGGACCTGACTTGACCTTGAGTTGAGCCCGGTGGCGAACCAAGGGCGGATACAGGGGGGGGTAAAGGGGATAATTACCCCCCCAAGATTAAAAAAATACTTTTTTCGAAAAAAATTTATTTTTAATGTAAAATTTTAAAAATTAATACTTAAAAATTTGATTTGTATTTATATTCTGGCAAACAAGTACAAAATGAGCCTTTATATTACTGAAATTAAGAAAAAATGTGTATTGTGCGACCAGTCACACCAAATTACCCCCCTCCCCGAGAAACACCTCTGGATCCGCCCTTGTGGCGAACCCAACCTATGTATTTTAATAAACGATTGTGTCCTCACTCAGGGGCTCACTTCTAGTGAGTTCATGAACGGCCACGAGTTACCCGAGCAAAGGCTGGCATTTCTACCTTTCCTTTATGTCAGCCTTTTTTTTTTCCCTTTTTCTTATCAAGCGTCAGGTCGGCTTGCTTTTCTCTCGGTCTCATTTCTTTGTAAATTAATTTTGCCGACCTCACATAGGGATAAGGCCAAGAAAGAAGAAGAAACGATTGTCCGAACATTAACTTTTCGTGACTGTGGTCCCGGGTTAGATTCCCGTCCCTAAGTGAGAAAAATTTATTCCAATTGATTTGGCTACCAATCATTTGAAATAAATAGGGATGACCTTAGATGCCGAAAAAGACCTTATAACAAATTTAAAAAATAATAATTAATGCATTTTTTGAAAAATAAATTGAATAAAGGATAAAGTGACCACATTTTCATTTTTAAAAAATCGGCGGGACGCGGGACTGTCCTGCCAAAATCGGGACGTGTGGTCACCTTAATAAAGGATAAAATTTTTTACATATAATGTAAGAACAGCCAGAAAATTTCGTTATTTAATTAATTATGTGAGTTTTTTAAATATATTTCTTTAGGCCAGAGATAAGCAAATCGCGTGTGGCTCTTCAAATTAAAAATTTTCTCGCAAAAGTTTATTTCATTTTAATCAATGCTAATTTGGAAATCGGACAACACTTGTTTCTTTGCTATTGTAATATTGCTTAGGTATATATGACAATTTACAAGAGCACCTTATTAAAAAAAGGTTGATGACCATATGTAAATATTTTTAAAGAGTAAAGAAAAAAAATTTTATTTAATAAGTTAACAAGAAAGAAAGGCACGACCATCCATTTAAATAACTTTTAAATGGAAATAAGAAAAAAAAATTTTAACTTTTTGTCAACTTTTTAAAAGCACGAGACAATAAATAAAATCGTCACGAATTAATGATGATATATCATGATATGAAAATTGTTTTTATGCATGCGATTTTGGATAATTTACCAAAAAAAAAATTAATTTTTTCTTAGCATTAATCAAACAAGCATTTCATGGGAATATAATTTTTTTTTCCATATTTAAATTTACTTTCGTTTACTAAAACCTAAAGACAGACAAAGGGACAAACTGGGTTATAGGCCTACTAATTTAAAAACCATTCTATAATTAATATCACTGAGATGAGTGATGGAAAGAAAAATTATAAAATAAAATAGAAATAGTTTTGGAAAAAATAGCTTGTTTTTTAGAATAGATTTTATAATGTATTTATCGCCGCTATAATTTACATTATAGGTGTTGGTATTTCAATTAGAATTATTGAAATAATTAATAAACGTATTAAATTAATCAATATTATGAGAGATTAAATTTATAAACGGCTTAAACCAAATAATTTAATTAAAATAAATGTTATTATTAATTATTTTGTGCTGATCCCGTGAAAATAAGAGAGAGCAAGTTATTATATTATTTCATCGTTCTGAATATAATACGAAAGAGTTATTCGCCAAAAATCTAACTAAATTGAATAAGAAACGTTTTTTGCTTTCTCTTATCTCTATATATGTTACAATGTATAGAGAGAGAAAGTATTGGATTCATGTAAAAAAATCGATGTGAAGATTTTGATGGATATACACGTTTTGAGGTCCTCTGAGTTCAAAAAACTGGTTTTCGGGACATGGACTCTCTGTGTTCAATTTTAAGCATGAAGGGATTGAGCTAGGAGGTTGAAATTTTATATTTAAGTTAGGCACCACCCTGAGGCGTGAAAATACGCTTTTTATCAAAATCGACCAAAAAACACTAGTACTTTACTGATGTACTTTTTCAGTTTTATTCGATTTTCTCAAAATTCGCTCGAACGATTTTGTTTAAAATTCAAAAATCAATTATTTTTTAGATGCTCTTTAAAATGTATATTCTCATTTTGCACTCAAAATTGTTTGAAGCACACTTTACTCTTGTGCTTCATAGGAAAGATAGGAGAAATGGTTGCCATGGTTAAATATTTTCCCCGTTTATAAATTTTACATCTTCAATTCTAATATATTCGACGGAACTCACACATCATCACTCAAACACATACGATGGCCCACATCGCCAGGCCATATGATAAATACATTTACATGTATTGCCCTATTGACCAACTCCGGGACTTTTATATTTTGAAGGACTGAAGATGGGTAGATAAAATTCACCCGAAACGTCTGCATTAAATTGTAGTTAACATCGAAGGCTTTCACTGTTTTTGGGCTGCACCTGTTCCTTCTCCTATCTAAATGCATGTCGACACAAAAAATCTGGTGTGACAAGCACAGTACATAACTTTCTCTTGCCGAAGAATAAGAAGAAAGTTGTGTGCTGTGCGACCAGTCACACCAGGTTTTTTTACTAAATTGTTTTGCTACAATATAAACAGATCTTGGATATCGAAGTCTGTAGACAGACAGAGGGACACTTCGTCATTATATATAATAATAATATAAATAAGAAATATTTTTTTAAGTTGAGAGATTGGTATTGTTTAATAAGCCAGATATGTATTTTTATTGCCTGAAACGTAAAAGGGGTTCCCAGACTTTTTTCGGTTTCCGGCGCCATTAATATATCAGAATTTTTCTGGGGGTGCCGCGGCGCACAGTTTAGAAAACACTGAGTTGACTGAAAAATTGCGCCAATTGATACAACAAAGACCCGCCATAAGCGGGCGGAGCGGATAGCTCCTTGATAATTGTACGAGAGCAGCTCTCGAGTAGACTACCCTTTCGTTGATGAATTTGTTTTGGAGTAGTTAATCGAAAGTTAATCGAAAAATCCTTTAGGGACCTCATCTGGTTTGCTTATTTTCCAGCAAATAAAACAAAATAAATTTCAGAATTTTATAAAAGGTGTATTTTTATCTGGAGATAGACACAAAAGAATTTATACACCTTAATGTACACTAAACGCCGACGATAAAGCGACGACAATTTTAACAAAAAATCTGGTGTGACTGGTCCACCAGATTTTTTGTGTCGATATGTATTGTTTCCGACAGTAGGGAACATTTGAATTCAGATGTAAAATTTATAAGTATGGGAAAATATTTATATTTTGTTACCATGGCAACTATAGGAGAACTCCTATCTTTCCTATGAAGAACAAGAGTAAAGTGGTTTTCAGAAGATTTCAATGGCAAAATGAGAATATACATTTGAAAGGGCATCTAAAAAATAATTGATTTTTGAATTTGAAAAAAATCGTTGGAGCAAATTTAGAGAAAATAAAAAAAAACTGAAAAAGTGCATCAGTAAAGTACTAGTACTCTTTGGCTAATTTTGTTCAAAAACTTCGTGTCACGTCCCAGGGGGTGGCTAATTTAAATATAAAATTTCAACCTCCTAGCTCATTTCGTTCTTGAGATATTTTGCTCACACTTACACACCGACAGACAGACCATGTCGCGAAAACCACTTTTTTGGATTCAGGGGACCTCAAAACGTGTATATCCATCAAAATCTCGACATCGAATTTTTGACATGAATCCAATACTTTCTCTCTATATATATTTACATATATATAGAGGTAAGAAAAAAAATTACAATAAACTTTCAAGAGCAGATCGAGATTCCTCTTTAGAAAGCAATAGGGTAGAAAAAAAATCTATTCTTTTCTTGTCAGTAAAAAAGGCATAAGAAGGTATAATAAATGCCAGTTCTAGCTCGGGTAACTCGTGGTCGTCATTCCGTCCTCATCAAATATGAGCTCCAGAGTGAATTAAAAAAAATACACAAGATTGACTATAAAATGCGTTACTAGAATGATTACCTAGCGCTACACTTTCCCATCTTGCCAGCACGTGTCTCCCTGGGGAGCTGCTCCACGTGCCTCTCTGATTAAGGCCTTCGAGCAGAATCCACGGTTTACTCAGAACAACAATTTTTTTTCTTTCAAAGAAGTTAATGAATAAATTGAACGTATTTTGGTTCTGATTAAATTTATATTGATAAAGTGCGATCCACGAACTGACTTGACTGAGTTGAGTCGGTGGCGGACCAATATGTATTTCTATGGAGGTGCACCCTGCTGCGAAACGGAGTTGAGCGGAGTACGTCACGATACGGACTCTGGTGGCTAACCAATTTTGTTGGATCGAGACCTGACTCCGGCTGGCTGAGAAGCCAACATGCGACTTTTCAATCAGCTGTTTGATCGGTTCCTTAATAAAGACATTTTGGCAATATAAGGCTTTATTTAAGTAATAATAATACAAATAAATAATAATATTGAGATAACTTCTATTTTTTATTAAAAATCGCAGGAAATATATGTTAAGTCAAAACAAATAGATTACAAATTTAAATTAATAAGATATTATTTTTTAAATAGTCAATTAAGAAATATTTTTACTAAAATTTAGTAAAAATATTTCTTGATATAACGATAATTAGTTTATTAAGTTTATTTAGAAATAAATTGTGGGAAGGAAAAATAGATCATTCAAGTGAAAAGCATTGTTTATCCTTCGACATACTTATATACCAAATAACAGAGAAGTAAGATTACGTCACTCCAGTCAAGTTTTAGTGTGTGGCCCCCTCAATTCGGATTCGGTTGGAACCCAGTCAGTAAACACAAGTGGTGGTGTGATCGCACCTAAAACAAGTAAACAGCATTTAATATTTGATTTATATTTATTGTCATTCTAAATTAATATTTATTTACTATCTTTTAACATGGAACGAAAATGTTATTTCTAAAAAAAAAAATAATATTTCTTCAGATAAATAAAATCAAATTTGACCTCTATAAATAAGGACCACCCTAATATTCATATATAAAATTATTCTTCTCAAAATTATGAAACAATATTTTTTTATACTTAATCCAGGGCCAAGTAAAGAAGAAGAAGAAGAAAATTGTAATTATTCTCGTTAAGTAACAGAGAGAAGAAAAATAAGCTCTATTCTGGAAGTTAGGCAACCAAAACATCATCTCAGTCAATAGTTATATCAAGCTTTTAGGAAATACTTGAAACTATCGCCCAGAAATAAATGTCAGATACATTTTTTTACTTTATTTTTAGTATTTTATTATTACGTTATAAATATTATTAATTAGAGAGATTCTTTGATTTATTAAAAATTTTGTCAGCATCAATCAAAATACGTATTCGACCAAGAAAAGATAGAAAATCTTTTTATATCTAACTCGTTTGTAAAAGAGTTATAGGAGTGTGCAATAATATGCAACAACAAAGGGTACGACAAAGTTTCCTTATCTGTTCTTTTTGCCACTGTCCCATATTTGTATAAGGAATTTATAAATCCAATCTTGTTTTTCAATAAAATATTTCAATAATAGAATTTTTGAATATTTTATCAATCAATCAAAATGAAAATTTTTTTTCTTAGTCTATCAAAAAAATAATAGAAAAGAGGATTGGAAAAGAATCGAATCGACACCAACATGAAAACACTTGTTAGAAAAAAAAATTTCAAAAATAATACAATTTAATGAGATATTCATTGCAAGTCATTTTTTTTTTAAATTTGTTTAAGGTCTTTTTTGGCACCTGAGGCTATTAGACCCGGTTTATATTTATTTCAAATGAGTGATATCCAATTCAATTGAAATAAATTTCTCGCCTGCGACGGGATGCGAATCCTTGACCCTTAGCACCAGGAGCCAATGCTCTACCTCTGAGACATACGGTAGATCAAGGGCTAATAAGACATTAAAATGTAAAATTTACCCACCCATGTTGTTCATAAGTTTTAACAGCGAAGTAAACATTTTGTTTTAGCACCAGATGTTAACGATTCATATGAAGAATGCTGTTTTCTGATTGTTAGTGTTTTTAGACCCCTCGATAAATTCTCGCGCATGCGCATTACTAACTTGATTTGTTATTTACAATCTAGTAGACCTATCTGACACAACCAGCATTGAAAAATGCTATTCTCTAATCAAAGTTTTTTTTTAACAGCGATGTTAACATGTTGCTTTTAACTCAAAGCTGTCAAAATCATAACCTTACTTTTTAACCTAAAAGGTTAAAGACGCCATTTTATGCATTAAATACGGCGTTAAAATATTAAAGACACGCCCTAGATATGACATAAATTTTTAACACTACTGGCTAAATGTTAAAGCTTTGGCGTTAGAGTTTTTGTTTACAGAATAGCAATTTGAAGCAAGGAGGTGTTAAAATGAATTGCTTTCAGATGTTAAATGTTAACGTTTTTGCTTAGGGAATAGACCTGTATATGTTTTATCTCGTTTGTTATAACAAAATGCCTTTTTCTGTTCAAAAGTGAGTTGTAGTTTTATTGTTATTTTAGAAAAACCAACAGGTTTTTTATTTTAATTTTACTTCTCTGGGAGTTATTTGAAAAATTTATGATAGCCAATTAATTTGAACCAATTTATCTTGATGTTTTCGGAACAGATTATCTAAATTGAGATGTTGGTCTTGAAATGGCTCTATTGAGTCAAGTGCCTTGGCAAAAGGGAGAATCCCTTAAGGGAGTGATGAGACAGACAGACAATCATCCTACACAGAGAGAGAGATTCGATTTCCCAATCGATCTTCAATTCCGTTCTTTAATAGACAATCAAAATGGTGGAAATTAAATGCAATAACAGCTTTTTTTTTTTATTTAAAGGAAGTAATTTTCATATTACCGGTAATATTAAAAAGAGTTTGGATTTTAGCCAAAATAAAATTCTTTCAAACAAGGAAATTATTGATAGAATATGATAGCTTAAAAGTTGTACTGTACTTACCAAAGCAGCAAGATTTTGAAAGCAAATTCTGATGATCAGCAACGAGCACTCGAGGAGGTTGGGTGACTTTTTCAAGGCTTACTAAGAAGAAAGATCAAGTTCAAGATGTTGGTCAGTCTTGGTCTTCGTGCAGCTTCCAGCTTGTTCATTCTGGAATAAGAGAACAGAGAATTAGTAAAAATTTAAATTAAACAAGCGGATAATTGTATAGAGAGTTATAAAAAAAAAAAAACTAGGAAACGAATTGCAAAACTTTCCCCGCTTTTCATAAACTATCATACACTCTGATGATGTAGCCCGAGTCAAAACATAAATTCCTATTTAAACCTCAAAATCTTCAGTGAGGTTTTCGAGGGTCAGTTTAATTTTTTGGAGATTGGATTCAAGATAGAAAGTAATCCCAGTTTGTACCTCAAAATCCTACTTACGGACGGTTTTACAACTTTGAAGTTTAAATCAGAACTGCAGAATCTATACAATACAATACAATTGCCCTCAAAAACTTCAATCCATATAGAAATTTTTCTATACGGTTTGAACCTCAAAAACCTCAAATGAGAGTTTCGATGTTATAATTAGGAATTCAAATCAATCGGTAATTCATACTTAAACCTCATAATATTGTTCGATGAGGGTTTTGAGTGTTAAAGTAGAGTTACTTTCAGAGGGGCAAATAAAACATCAAAGGAATTGAGGCTTCTGAGGTTAAAACTAGAATTTGTTTTTTTGACTGGGGAGAATATGAAATATGGGACCAATTAGGTTAATCCCTTTTTCGGGGTCGACATATAAGGAGAGAAGCCAACCCGTAGCTTAATGAGGAGAGATGGGAAGACATAAAGAGAATAGAAGAAATGCAAGCCTTAGCTTGGGTAACTCATGGTCGCCATCAACGTGAACCCCTGAGTGATTATTTTACAATTTTTGCAAGTGTGATTATTTATTAGTGGGCCATACGGGAATCGATCCCGGGACCTTCAACTCCTCGATCACACCAACAAATACATTTCCCCAGTGGCGTAACGTACGACCCCGCAGAGCCCGCGATGCGGGGGGGCCCGGACCTTGGGGGGGCCCACGGGCCGGGCCGGGCTAAAAAATGTATCTTCTCAGGGCTTCGATAAAAACGGAAAAATTTAGGTAAAAAAATAATAATGAAAATTTGAGAGGGCCCGGGCCCTCTGGGTTCTCGTAAAAAGGGAAAAATTTAATGAAAATTTCCCTTTGAGAGGGCTCGGGCCCTCAGAACTCCGGTAAAAAAAAGGAAAAATTTTGATTAAAAAAAATAATAATGAAAATTTCTCTTTGAGAGTGCCCGGGCCCCCGGGTTGCGGGGGGGGCCCAGCTAAAAAACGTTACGCTACTGCATTTCCTTATACATGTATAAAATATACTAACGGTATCAAAAAATTTGGTGGCGGGCAAAAAATTTTTATTTTAATTCTTAATAAATATTTTGAGGTCATTTTTATGGCCCTCTGAAGGTTGATTCACTTCAGATTTTAACACTTTCCATGATTTACCCTATCCAGGGCGAGAATTTTGTAAAGTTTCGTTTCATCCTTGACCGAAATAATAAAAAAGTTACAAAATGTGTATTTTTATCTTTCTAATATTTTATCAAATGCGTAGAGATAAAATCCTGCTTGAATATTTTATATCTCAATTGGTAATCATTAGTGTAAAATTAGCATGTTTATAAATTGATTAATTAATTTAAAAATTCCTTCTATATGTTAAATTTTCTCAAGTGCATTTGAGATGAGATAGCAATTAATTAAAGGCAACATGAACGATCTATGCTATTTAATGCATTGGTATTAATTAATTAAACTTTCTAAATATCCTGAATAAAATAGGTCTAGTATTAATTTCATTACATGATTTATATACTAGGAATAAATTCATTGGTTGTTACTTAATGAACCAAATAATCCAATAATAATGAATATTTCTGATTAATTGCTCCAGAGTAAGATCAATTGTTAATAGAAACACTGTATATCCGCTCGAGGGGAGTTCTGATGCAATTAATTAAAAAATCTGGTGTGATGGCGCACAGCACCATCTCCTTCGGTAAGAGAAAGTTGTGCACCGTGCTGGTCACACCAGATTTTTTGTGTCGAAATATATTTAGTTTCACATAGCACTTTAGTTAACTTTACCACTTGCATTTCACAAATAAAAAAGAAAAAAGTCAATTGATTTAAAATTTCCATAGGCTCCGTGTATTTTAAATGTTGATTGCTTGAAATAAACTATGGCTATTTTTCAAAATTTTAATCCATTTGTATATTTTATTCACAATAGCGAATCGTAAATAAGGGCCCGGGGAAAGGAGAGGAAAACAATATTTCATTATTTTTATTCCATCATGTTGACGTTTCGATCCCAGGTGGGATCATCCTCAGAACAGATAGATGTCATATAGGTGTATACCTGGTATTTGTATAATTCAATTATATTATTTGCAGAACTTGTAGCAAGATTATTAAATAAAAATAAGTTATATCAGTTCAGGTACAATTGAAATAAATGGTCAAGAGAGACGATGGTCACTTAGCAAGATAAATCAGAGATCAGGAGATGAGGATGATCCGAACTAGGATCGAAACGACAACGAGATGGAATAAAAATAATGAAATATTACTGGCTGCGGATTTTCTTCTCCTTTTCACCTAAATAAATACAAAATTTCATAAGAATTTGGAAATTTTTTTTAAATGTGTAAAAAAAAAGTTCCGACCCCCCTTTTGAATCGAAATTAACATACAAATCCCTATAGGGATTTATTTTTAACATTGGCTCTATGGAAGGAAGAGCCGGAAAGCGAATTAAAAAAAAACTGAATTACATCAGTAAAGTGTACTTCAAACTCCCGAAAAATATTACTGATATAACAGGCATCTAAATAATAATTTATAGACTAGGCTTATATAAATTTTAATCTAAAAAGAAAACTTGTACCATGGAAACCATTTATTCGATCTTCCCTATGAAGTACAAGAGTAAAATTGTCTTCAGAAGATTTCAACGACAAAATGAGAATATACATTTTAAAGAGCATCTTAAAACTAGTTGATTTATGAATTTTAAACAAAATCGTTGGAGCGAATTTAGAGAAAATAAAAAAAAAAAAAAAAAAAAACTGAAAAAGTACATCAGTAAAGTACTAGTACTTTTTGGCCGATTTTGTTTAAAAGCTTATTTTCACGAGTTCTGGGGGTGCCTAACTTAAATATAAAATTTCAACCTCGTAGCTCACTTCCTTCATGGTTAAAAATGTCCACATTCACAGACCAATTTGCGGAACCCACTTTTTTGGACTCAGGGGACCTCACTCAAAACATGTATATATCCATCAAAAATCTCGACATCGAATTTTTGACATGAATCCAATACTTTCTCTATATATTAACATATATAGAGGTAAGAGAAAGTAAAAATAAGAGAAAGTAATAAGTGAGTTGGCCATTTGGGTTGCCTAACTTTCGGGAAGCAATATATACACAAATCTATGGAGCTTTTTCTTGAACATTACGTTTATGTTTTTATGTTTGTATCTGGATGGCACCTGCTCTACTCTCCCAGGCATAGAGATAGATATAACGTCTTACGATCTCTTTTATTTTCAAACATTGATTTAAGTTGTAGTTGTTAGTTGCTTTTCAAGAAATCCCCAATAAATTTATTTTTTGGAACATTTTATGAAAGGCAGAATAGAGAAATAAACATTTCAATAATACATAATAGCCCGGGAAAGAATGATTGTTTGCTATCTTATCCCGCAACAGCAATTTATCATCCGCTGATAATAATACTTTTGACATATTTGAAAAGGAAATATATTTCCATTATTTGTGAATAAATAAGAACTTTGCATTAATAATCAAGTGACAAGACGAAGCAACAACAAAATATTTGTTTTATTTGATAAAAAAAAGATCTTTAATTGAGGTGAATTTTCTAAAGCTTTTTATTATTTGATCTCATTTAATAAGTACATAAACAATTTTAATAAATTGAAAAGGATTTATTTTGCACTTTCCATCCTTGATATATTTATTTAGAAATTTTTGTAAAAGGTGTCAACAACGTAAATTCTATCTTCAAAATAATCCCCTTTGGGATTTAAGGATGGATGAAAAAAAAAAAAACAAGAACAAAAAAAGCTTTCATTTCTCTTTAACTTTCCTTTAATACCCCCAAGGATTAGTAATCAATATTTTTTTTTCAAGATTGAGATTTCAATGGAAATTTTCAAAAAAAAAAAAATAGTTTAGTTTAGATAAATATTTCTCCAATTCTTATTTAAAAAAAAGTAAAGTGCTATCGGCATTAATGCTTTGAAAGAAGAAAAGAACCCTAGAATAAGAAAATAAAAGAACGAAAGTTTTGAAGTTTAGGCTTTCAAAGTTGTTATCATTAGTAAATTAATTTGATTTTCGGTTTAACCGTGGTTTATTTGCAGGGCCGCAGACAAGGGGGGGCTATACCCCCGGGGCCCGGGCCCTCCGAGGGGGCCCGGTCCATTGCGCTCCCACCTTAAAATTCTAATAAAAAATAAAAATTCAATTAAATTAAAATTTCAATTAAAAAAATCATTTTCTTGAAATTTTTTTTCTTCAGGGGGCCTCTTAACCTCAAATCAAGTTTGATCTTTTTCACAACTCAGGATAGCTAAAAACGCAGATTTCAGTGGCTAATATTCAAAAAAAATTTCCATACCCCTCCCTCTCCTGGAAATCCTCGTCCGGATCTCGATAAAATATTGTAACTCTTTGTTTAGGAAATTTTGAAAAATTTTTAATTATAATAACTTTATTTAAATAAATATTGTAAGCTATGTATAACTATTTCAAAAGTTTTGTCAAAAACTGTGTAAAAAATTGTTGGTATGAAGGCCACAATAGCCTTTTATATACTAAAAAAAATTTAAGTTTTTTTTTTTTTGGGGGGGGGCGTATTAGTAAGTAGCCCCGGGGCCCGTCAATTCTGCCTGCGGCCCTGTTTATTTGTAAAAATTACAACGTTTCGGCTACTCATTCTGTGGCCTTTATAATCTTAGCTGAATTGTACCTGAAGAAGGCCACAGAATGAGTGGCTGAAACGTTGTAATT
>JAKCPI010003382.1:0-26945 GCA_023213315.1 Euborellia annulipes
ATCCCAATGATGACGACATCAAATCAAAATGGCGGTAAATTTGGTTACAAGATTTGTTACCAACTATAAAAAATAAATTTACTTGATAATCTTGTAAAATTATTATTGTATAATATAGCGCTATCACAGTGTATATAAGCACTATCATATACAAAACATTATCCAATTTAAATTTGTTTTGAATTATGCCCCACATGAGGAGAGGTCTTAAGGTGCGCGTCTCGGGGTGCTATTTTTGGGACTTTCCAGCGGCCACAATTTTGAAGCTATCGACCTCAATTTTTTTTTTTTTTAATTAAAGCTATATAAAATATCTACAAATAATAGAAGCCTTTTTTTTTTGATTTTCTAAAAAAAAAAAAATTTTTTTTAGATTAATATCTCATTAAATAAATGATATTTTAAAAAAAGGAGCTCTATAAGTTGTAGATAATTAAATTAGTAATCATTGTGTTAAAGAATAATTAATTTTTTGCATTTAATTAATTAGCTGGAAGCTCTAGAATGAAATGGAATAAATCCCTTGTATTCCTATGGGGAAAACTAACGCCATCTCTTGCCGCCTCGAGTAACTCGGTAGTCAATAGTGTTCTAACCGTTTTTCGAGACGCGTACCTTAAGGCAGTGGTTTTCAAACTTTTTGTTATCACGCCTCCCTTAAAAATATTTAATCGTATGACCCCCCTCCCCCCCTCCCTCATTTTATAATATTATACAAACACAAAAAATTTTAAATCTAAATGTTTCTATTATTCAAAAACTTGTGAAACCTCATGTAGGCCTATACCCTATGAAAAATAAAATCAAAAAAAGTTGAGGGGTGGCCCAGCTAAAATACGTTATGCCACTGATAAGATAAGACATCGTTACTAGGAGGCACCACGTAGAGGTTCCTTCTCAAAAAAAATTATCTTCATCTTCTTTTAAAGCCCTTCGATCCAGTGAATAAATGGCCTTTATTCTAGGAGCTTGTGGTCATTTTAAAAAAAATTTATTTTTCACTGTATCTTGAAAGTGGTAGAAAATAAAAAGAAACAAATTCTAGGACATTCTTCTAATATTAGTAAATGATGTCCAAATGATTTATAGAAAAGTTTCTTGAAAGAGGTGGCGAATAGATAAGCAGGACAAGCTGCAGATTAAGGAACTGGGATTAAGAAATGTTAGCTCGTTCGTGTTCGAGGAATCTCCTCATCGGGATTGAAAGGTGCCTGGGGGCCTCCAGTAACAGACACAAATGAGTCAATTTCAATTCTTGAATGTTGGAATTGTTACATGGATTAAATTTTATTTTCTTCTAAGTAATTCAACTTCAGCAACTTCAATTCTCGACTTGTTTCAATTTTATCACAGGAAATAATTTGCAAAATGTATGAATGAATGGCAAATATAATATAATTCTTTTCTGGACGGTTTTTTGCTTGAGGATCGAAATTGTTAATTTTCTGAGATTTCAGCTGGAGGTAGTTGAGTATGCAAAATTTGAGGGCCGAATTCTGACAATGGATTTGGGCTAAGAATAGCTCCCAGAATAAGGATCCGGATCTTGCCGGGCCAATTTTTTGTCAAATTTTTTTTTACCCCCACCCCTCTTATTTCCATAGGAAATCAATGGAATGCATGCTAAGATGATGTGAAGATTTGCAATTATGGTCAAATTCGAGTACTTAAAACCTCAAACAATGAAAAAACTGTCTTGTCAGCAACTGAGGGGATCCTCTAGGTCCCCTGAGAAGTACTATCTTGCCACCAGTTGTGGTGGTCCCCTCTAACCCCTTCATCTCTTTTCTCTCTCTCTGTTATAAATTTAAATATACGGCCTAAACACCACTCCAAATTGTGGGGACCGGCAATTATGTTCATAATCCACTACCTGGTACCCCAATCAATGAAAAATACTATTTTGCCGCCAGCTGCGGTGGTCCCCTCTTACCCCTTCACCTCTTTCTCTCTCTGTTATAAATTTAAATATACGGCCTAAGCACCACGCCAAACTGTGGGACCGGCAATTATGCTCATAATCCACTACCTGGTGCTCCAATTAATGAAAAGTACTATCTTGCCACCAGTTGTGGTGGTCCCTCTTTTCTCTCTCTCTGTTATAAATTTAAATATACCGCCTAAACACCACGCCAAATTGTGGGGACCGGCAATTATGTTCATATTCTACTACCTGGTACCCCAATCAATGAAAAGTACTATCTTGCCGCCAGCTGCGGTGGTCCCTCTTTTCTCTCTCTCTGTTATAAATTTAAATATACGGCCGAAGCACCACCCCAAATTGTGGGGACCGGCACTTATGCTCATAATCTACTACCTGGTGTATTTATAATAAAGGGAGAGAAAAGAGGTGAAGGGGTTAGAGGGGACCACCACAACTGGTGGCAAGATAGTACTTTTCATTAATTGGAGCACCAGGTAGTGGATTATGAGCATAATTGCCGGTCACACAGTTTGGCGTGGTGCTTAGGCCGTATATTTAAATTTATAACAGAGAGAGAGAAAAGAGGTGAAGGGGTAAGAGGGGACCACCGCAGCTGGCGGCAAGATAGTATTTTTCATTGATTGGGGTACCAGGTAGTGGATTATGAACATAATTGCCGGTCCCCACAATTTGGCATGGTTTTAAGGCAGTATATTTAAATTTATAATAAAGGGAGAGAAAAGAGGTGAAGGGGTTAAAGGGGACCACCGCAGCTGGCGGCAAGATAGTATTTTTCATTGATTGGAGTACTAGGTAGTAGATTATGATCATAATTGCCGGTCCCCACAATTTGGAGTGGTGTTTAGGCCGTATATTTAAATTTATAACAGAGAGAGAAAAAAGAGGTGAAGGGGTTAGAGGGGACCACCGTAGCTGGCGGCAAGATAGTACTTCTCAGGGGACTATAAAGGATCCCCTCAGTTGCTGACAAGACAGTTTTTTCATTGTTTGAGGTTTTAAGTACTCGAATTTGACCATAATTGCAAATCTTCACATTATCTTTGCATGCATTCCATTGATTTCCTATGGAGATAAGAGGGGTGGGGGTAAAAAAAAATTGGACCAAAAATTGGCCCGGCAAGATCCGGATCCTTATTCTGAGCGCTATTCTTAGTCCAAATCCATTGTCAGAATTCGGTCTTCAGATTTTGCATACTCAACTACCTCCAGCGCCCGCTCTATCATGTTTTCTATATTTTAGAAGATCATCTACAAGTTATCTGAAAAAAAATTTTTATTCTGACTAATAATATTCAATCGAAATTATTTAAATGTATAATATTTTAATTCTATAATATTAAAAAAATTACCTTTTAGCAATTACTCCTCTAATATCTACTAGGAAAAACATTCCATTACATAATAAGAGCATAATTAAAAGTTTGACTCCATTGCTCAAAGAAAAAGTCAAATGAAAAGATTAGAATTGATGGGCTGTGAAGTCAAATACAACTTTCTGCATCGCTGGCTTTTTATATATTTATTATAAAGTCAGATATATAATATAATGAGCACATCTTTCTTCGCTCTTTTGGATAAATATTATTATTTATTTATGAAAATGAGTCGTCCTAAAAAAAAAAAAATTGAATTAGTTTTGACTCTAATCAGTTAATTATGAGAATATCATGTTAATGTACTATTCGCGAGATTTTTTCCTTTCTCTCACACAAATATTCACTAATTAAAAGTAAACACCAAAAAAATTATCTCTTTTAGTTTTCCGGCAATAATTATTTACTTATGGAATATATTTAAATGTCTAAATTGTGTTATTAAACATGTTATAATTCCTGACCTGAAAAAAAAAATTTGAAATTAGCCTTAATTCTAATCAGTTAATTTATAAGAATTTTGAATTAGTGTTTACCTTTAATTTTCCAAAAAATATTGAAAATTTTCTCTCTTCTTTCACTTTTTTACACTCACATAAACACTAAATAAAAAATAAACACCAAAAAGATATCTTCAACTACTACAGCAAAAAGTGTAGGTAGTAAATGAAATTAATAAAAAAAGAAAGGCAAGAAGGTTTTAAATTATTAATTATCTCTTGCTAACCGAATACAAATTATATATATATATATTTTATGAATATATATATATATATATATATATATATATATATATATATTTTATGAATATATATATATATATATATATATATATATATATATTAGGGTGTCCCTTATTTTTCAAAGTATTTATTTTGGAACGCATAGGGCCTAGTTTTTTTCATTTGCCCCTAAAATACTCACAAATAAAATTTTAGCATATTTGGGGCACTGCAACCCGTGCCGACTAGCTCCGAAACATGGCCATACAAGCTGTGCGGATCGAGTTGCGCGCCCTCGCTCTATTTGTCAGTTGTACTCTGTTTGTTTGGTAATTCAGCAATTTTTTATTAAACATAAGGTAATATTTCCAAATGTTTGGGAGGCTTATTGGCACTCCTTCTTCAGTGGATTTAAAATATAACGAAAAAGAGGGTCAATCGTGAGAAGAGAGTGGTGAGTTAAAAAGAATGTTTCAAAAATAATTTTTTATATGCCTCATGATGTCTTGCTGTCGTCGCCGAAATATAGCTTTTAATGAAATATAGAAAAAAACTAGCGACGGTAGGGTTGCCTTCGGCAAACCAACCTCCGCTAGCCCTGACGGGCGGCGTCTCGGGATATGACTAATAGAGTGGAGCGAAATTTTTTTTTTTTTTCGAATTTCAAAACGGGCTACCCTGGAAAAGTTGTTCCATAATGTGACTATTTACCAGTGACGGCGCTACGGGGGGCTAGGGGGCATGCGCCCCCCCGGCAAGGATCTCTGCCCCCCTGGATGCCCCCCCAATCAGCTCGAAAACAAAATAAAAAAATTTCTAAAATTATTCACTTTTCCTTAAAAAAATGTAATTTAAGTTTTAAGCTTTTTATTTCAATGTAAAAAAGAAAGATTATTTTTTTAAATTCTTTATTTTAATAAATAAATTTAGTTACTCTCTGGTTAGTCTCAAGTTTTTGTCAAGTAAATATCTTTCTTTTGTGCCAGTAAAATGTCATCGAAAAGAAAAAAAATATCCGATAACTTTACCAATCGAATTGAAATAAATAGAGACGGGGTCTAAATGGCCTTCGATGCCGAAAAAGACCTAAATTAAAAAAAAAAAAAACTTTATTAAGCCCCAATCTAAAAAAAAATTTTCTACTTCGAGTACAAATGTAAATCCACCAGCTATGAATCAAGCTCAAGTGATTCAGAAGAAATTGATACTGATTTTGAGAAATTCTGCGCATAGCCAATATCTTTCAGAAAAATTTCTGGGCTTTCATATTTCTCAGGAGCAGGGCCGCAGACAGGGGGGGGGGGGCAGGGGGGCTATATCCCCGGGGCCCGGGTCCTCCGAGGGGGCCCGGGCCCATTGCGCTCCAACCTAAAAATTCTAATAAAAATTAATTTTCATGGTTAAAATTTCAATTAAAAAAAATCATTTCTTGAAATTTTTTTCCTTCAGAGGGCCCGGGCCCTTAAAGCTCAATATTTATCTTAAAATTTCAATTAGAAAAAAACATTTTCTTGAAATTTTTTCCCTCAGAGGGCCCGGGCCCTTTAAGCTCAAATCTTAAAATTTAAATTAGAAAAAAAAAAATTTTCTTGAAATTTTTTCTCTCAGAGGGCCCGGGCCCTTTAAGCTCAAATCTTAAAATTTAAATTAGAAAAAAACATTTTCTTGAAATTTTTTTTTCTCAGGGGCCCCGGGCCCTTTAAATCAAGTTTCAATCATCTTTTCACGACTCAGGATAGCTAAAAACGCAGATTTCAGTGGCTAATTTTCAAAAATTTTCCATACCCCCAGATTCCCCCGGAAAACCTCTGTCCGGGTCGGGCCTCGATAAATTATTGTAACTCTTTTTTTTTCAATGGTTGTGTCAAAAACTGTGTAAAAAATTGTTGGCATGAAGGCCACAATAGCCTTTTACCTAAGTTCTAAATTTTTTTTTTTAATTTTTGTGGGGGAGGGGGGCCGTATTAGTAAGTGGCCCCGGGGCCCGTCAAGTCTGTCTGCGGCCCTGCTCAGGAGATAGGAAGCCTGCCAACCAAAAGTGAAAATATTTCCCTGTACGGCTGGTGGTCTGACATTTTTTAGATCCTCATTAAAATGTATATTGCCCTTGGAATCTTTTGAAGCACACTTTACTCTTGTACTTTATAGGAAAGATAGGAGCAATGGTTGCCAGAGTAACATTTTATCATATTTATTAAATTTACATCTTGAATTCTAATGTTCCATACTGTTGGAAACTAAATATACGCCATTGTCCACTAGAGTCCAACCGAAACAAGATTTTCAGCCGAATCCGAATTTTGGCTTCAATTTTAGTTTCGACCGAAATCGATACTTGTTTTAAACTTTTTCTTAAAATTTCCTATACAAAATTCATCTTTTATTTTTAGTAAAATTTCCATTTTTCCCTCTTGCGAAAATCATTTGACCTTTTTTTTCAAGTGCGAATTTCACTCGACGTTTTTTTTTTAGTATACGAGCATAATCCCATCTTTTCAAACTCAGGTTTCGGGGAGGACGAAGTTTCGGCTGAAATTTGGTCGAAACTGGCCGAAACTGGCCGAATCCGAAACTTCTGTCGGTTCCTAAGGTCACACAAAAAATCTGGTGCCACGAGTCACACCAGATTTTTTGTTTCTCTGTTGATGTAGCCTATATATTTATTGACTGCCCCCCCCTGTTGATAAGTTTGCCCCACTCCTGCCCCCCCCACTGAGAATAAGCTAGCGCCGTCACTGCTATTTACCCCCTATTTTTATTTCTTAATACGAACATACCTTGCTGTGAGCCAAGAGGCTCAAAGTTTAAAAAAAAAAAATAATTATTATTATTATTATTATTATTATTATTTATTAATTTGTTTAAACCAAAAGGCATACAAATGGATTCTGTAGCAGAATATACAAACAAGATATATACAATATAATAAGCATTACAATTTAGAAAAGTTTAAGAGTTCAGAGATTAGCCTAATTCAGGTTCCTCATCCAGTCACCATTCTTCTCGTTTCCATCATTTCCACCACATAATAGGAGATGTTATTAATCTTCCGGTCATCACCCTCCTCGATATTCAGGAGAGTCACAAGGGAGGAGTATTCCTTCAAATATCTTGTCCTCGCTGTGTGGTACATTGGACATATTAAAAGGAGGTGCTCTAAGTTTTCGGGTTCTCCAAGATTGCACAATGAGCAGTTCGAAGTTAGGTCAACAGTCTGGACCAAACCTCTAGCCATGAGGCAAATTCTTTCGCCTCCTGCCAATCTGAGTTGGGCCATCAGTCGGATTTTCTCCATTTTATATCTTGAATAGAGATATGGCTCTCGTTCCTCTCTAAATAGAGTCCTATACAAAGGATTATAAGTAGACCTTTCCATTCTTAGGATGTCTTCATTTCTAAGTTTTTCTGCATATACCCTAATTATTTCTGGGACATCAATATTTCTAGCTTCCCTTTCATAACACAAGTTTTCATTTCCTAAATTTAATTCTTTGAGTATATTCTTTACTTGAGAGAACCAGTTCAGTTCTGCCTTATTTGTCTCCATTCGGTCCAATTTCCTTAACCCTTCGAAACATATCTTGGGAATTCTTTCCTCTTCCATTTCCAATATTTTCTTCCACCAATTTAAAGTTCGTCTAAGGATGTTTACTTTAATATTTTCTTCCTTCGTTTCCAGGTTGATTAAGTAACCTGGTGTTGTCTTAGGTAGGCAGAGAATCCTCTTAGTAAAGCCCAGTCCAACCTGTTCCAACTTGTCCAAATATCTTAAGCTCCATATTTCCGAACTATACAGTAGTGTGTTGTTTATAATTGAATTTTCCAGCTTTATCTTTGAGTCCCATGATTGGCATTTTGATTTAGTCAAGATGTTCTTTACCATTACTGAAGCGGCAGTTGCCTTACTTTTAAATGTATTTGCAGCTTGCAAGAATCTTCCTCCCGACGCAAACGGAACTCCCAGATAAACAAACTCATTGGTTACCTCTATTGTTTCGTTATTATATAAGAATTTCCTTAGTTTTTTGCAGTTTGGGGTTCTTCTAAAAGGCACTATTTTTGTTTTCTTGATGTTGACCTCAAGACCTCTATATCGTGAATAGTCCTCCAAAGTGCCGAGCAATCTCTGGGTTTCAATCTCTGAATTCGAGAAAAGAACAAGGTCATCCGCGAACAACAGAGCCACCAGATCCTGCTTTCCTTCAATATTTACACCTTTATGACCTCTTTCCAGAAAATATTCTTCCAAATCTCCAATAAACAGTGAGAATAGAAGGGGACTGAGAGAGTCCCCCTGCAGCACACCAGTAGTTATCTTGATTTCTTTTGATGTTTGAAAATTTTCTTCTAGTACCATTGTAGCATCGTCGTATAAGGATTTCAAAACTCTTATTATTTTTCCTCCAACTCCCAACAGAAAGAGTCTTTCCCAAAGTAGGTGGTGCTGCACTGAATCGAACGCCCTCCGAAAGTCCACAAAAATTGCATACATATATTGGCTTCGCAATCTGATATTCATGGAAATTGCTGAACTCAAAATAAAAAGGTTATCTCTACATCCCCTATTTCTCCTAAATCCATTTTGAATCTGTGGCAGTATATTATTGCTTTCCACCCAAATAGTCAGCCTTTCAGAAATTATATACGTAAATAATTTGGTTATTGTATTTACTAGGGCTATATTCCTATAGTTATTTGGATTTTTTTTGTCTCCCTTCTTATGAATAAGTTTCATTTTAATCTTAGACCACATAGTTGGGCATTTTTCTTTATTTAAGACTTGATTAAAAAGGTTCAATAGGTAGTGCTCCCAGTTTGGCGTTAAAATTTTAAACAATTCATTTTTAACATCATCCATTCCAGCGGCTTTTTGAAGCTTGCAGTGGCGTATACTCTGTTGCAACTCTTCTAGCGTAATATTCTTATCGAGGAACGGGTGGATCACTGTAGTGTAAATGTTCTGGTCATGTATTTGTGGTGGATATACCTGGGCATAGAAGATTTCCCATTCCTTGAGTTCTATTACATTTTTTTCTTTCTTTCTAGTTCTTAACCTTCTTATCACGTTCCAGAATTCATTATTATTTTTTGTATTTGTTATTTGTTCAGTTACATTTCTAAAATAAGTATTTTTTTCTTCTTCAATAGTTCTTTTAAAGATTCTTTTTGTTTCCAGATAGGATGAGAGGTTGCTTGGTGTTTTACTATTTTTCCACTTTTTGTACTCTTTTTTAGCATTTCTTCTTGCGTTTCTGCACTTAGCATTGAACCATATTTTACTTCTGTGATCCCCTCCAATGAAAATGTTTTTTATTTCCATTATTCCGGCTTCTTTCGCCCCTGACTTCATCACCCCTATGATATTCTCATGCACTTCATTGATGTTTGTAGAATACAGATATATGTCTTCACTATTCGCTAATATATTCTTAAATGTCTGAACCTTGCTTACATCCAATTCAAGACCGAACCTTGATGCCCTGAGAAGCTCAACATCCCCAACCAATGGTAGTTCCGATTCTCTCTTCATTATCAGATCACAAGACAAATGACTCGAGAACTCCGCATAATTATTAATTTTTAAGTCTTTAAAGAACCGCAAAGCTCCTTGATTCAAACAAATCAGGTCTATCACACTACTTCCATTATACTTAATACATGTATATTCCCCTTCTTGGTCCGAAAGAGATCTTCCGTTTGCTACTATGAACCCATGCAGCTCTAAAAGTTCCATTAATTTCCTACCTTTGAAGTTTGTATAGTCATCGCAGGAACCTCGCTTAGGAGAAAGGTGCTCATTTTCAAATATTTCTTCATCTTGCTGATTAAGGATTCCAATCCTACAATTAAAATCTCCCAACAATATTATATTCTCGCAAGACGGATCCGAATCCAAAACTACTAGACATTCATCCAACTCATTGATACATACTGTTATATCCAAGGTAGGCTTCCAATAAATAAGAATAAAAGAGGCTCAAAGTTTAAAAAAAAAATAATTATGATCTTCCAATATTAAATATAAATATTAGTGCCAAAATACTTAATTACTGTTGATTTATAATTAATAAATAACCTGGAACCAATAACCGAGTGTTTTATTTTCATATTTTAATTTTCAAAATATTTCAACTAGAGCCTACGGTAGAAACTTTATCCAAAATACAGGTTTAGAATCCGAATTTCAAAAAACCCTGAAAACCTTTTCGAGATATTTATTTAAAGAAACTTTTAGCGAAGAGAGCTAATTGATATCTCATCTCGTTTAAACGTAATTAAAGAAAGTCAAAAATTTAATTAAAAATTGCATTTTTTCCAAAATAACGATTTTGGGCCTTTAAGGTCCGAATTTCAAAAAACCCCTAAAGGCCTTTTGAGGTGTTCATTTAAGGAAGAATGTACCGAAGGAATTAATTTGATATCTTATCTCGTTTAAACGTAATTAAAGAAAGGCAAAAATTTAATTAAAAAATGCATTTTTTTCTAAAATGGCGATTTTAGGCCCTTAAGATCCGAATTTCAAAAAACCCCTAAAGGGCTTTTGAGGTGTTCATTTAAGGAAGAATGTACCGAAGGAATTAATTTGATATCTCATCTCGTTAAAACGTAATTAAAGAAAGGCAAAAATTTAATTAAAAAATCCATTTTTTTCCAAAATGGCGATTTTGGGCCCTTAAGGTCCGAATTTCAAAAAACCCCTAGAAGGCTTTCGAAGTATTCATTTAAGGAAGAATTTATTTTTACTTAATTGTCTACCTAATACTTACTTAATTGCGATAATCTAGGTATATATCAAGAGATACTCAAAAACGACTATTTTCAAAAACTTTGCGGGCAGGTCGGCACGGGTTAACGTCAACGTAGGTGAATAAAATTTCATATATAAGTAAGGCTTAGTAGGATGAAAAAAATTAGAGGGTATGCGTTCTGGTATTTCAAAAAAATTTTTTTTGCCCATATAAGGGACACCCTAATATATATATATGGGTGATTCTTTTACAAACCGAACACTTTCTGACCGACATGTTTTTGATTTGGATGAAATTTTTTTTACGGGTGCTATAACGAAAAAAAGATAGCCATCCGCGAGGATTTTCTTTTTTCTTTAATATTTTGGGAAATATCGAGGGTCGAAAATGTTAAAATTTGATGATTTTCTGCTTAGACGCTCACTTTTAAAAATTCATAACTCTGGTTCTATTTGAGCTAGAAAAAAACTTTTTTTTACCATTTTAAAGCTAAAAGAGTGAACTTTTAAGAAAAAAATTGTTCCACCAAAATTTATTAAAGATTTCACATTGTTATCAACAATTGAAATCTTAAAATCGATTTTTAACAATGGGGCCCCAACTGTATTGCATTTTTATTATAACCATCGCATTCTACGTCGAATTTTATACCGATAACGGTTTTTTAATCGATGGAGAATCAATTAGTACTATTGAAAAAAATCCCGCCAAGTGCTCTCATGCGGTAAAATGACGTCATATCAAAAATAAGAAAAAAACGTCCGGGGGCATTGAACCACTCTTTCCAAAACTATATTTAGATTTAATGTAGCTTTTATGGTCAAGTAGCTATCCGTTGCACAAGTAGGGCTATTTTTCGATATTTTTTGCCTAAAAAATGATGTTTTTCGAGAAAAAAACTAATTTTGGACTTAATTACTCGGGATTTTTTTACTTATTCTATTAGAGGTTTTCTTTCTGCACCAAATGACATCCTATTTAGTCTGATCTGATTAGCCGTTCGGAATCTACAGGGGTTTAAACTTTCAAATTAGAATTTACCGCAGCACGGTAAAATAAAATGGTAGGAAAAAAAATAAATGGTGAAATCTTTAGCTGAAAACTCATTCTTTCTAACCGTATATTTCCCATAATTATACCTCTTAAGACAGAGGAGTTATTCAAGCCGATAAACTTTTTCGTTCATGCTCTAGGGCAAGAAAAAAAATCTTTGCACGAAAAAGTTTATCGGCTTGAATAACTCCTCTGTCTTAAGAGGTATAATTATGGGAAATATACGGTTAGAAAGAATGAGTTTTCAGCTAAAGATTTCACCATTTATTTTTTTCCTACCATTTTATTTTACCGTGCTGCGGTAAATTCTAATTTGAAAGTTTAAACCCCTGTAGATTCCGAACGGCTAATCAGATCAGACTAAATGGGATGTCATTTGGTGCAGAAAGAAAACCTCTAATAGAATAAGTAAAAAAATCCCGAGTAATTAACTCCAAAATTAGTTTTTTTCTCGAAAAACATCATTTTTTAGGCAAAAAAATATCGAAAAATAGCCCTACTTGTGCAACGGATAGCTACTTGACCATAAAAGCTACATTAAATCTAAATATAGTTTTGGAAAGAGTGGTTCAATGCCCCCGGACTTTTTTTTCTTATTTTTGATATGACGTCATTTTACCGCATGAGAGCACTTGGCGGGATTTTTTTTCAATAGTACTAATTGATTCTCCATCGATTAAAAAACCGTTATCGGTATAAAATTCGACGTAGAATGCGATGGTTATAATAAAAATGCAATACAGTTGGGGCCCCATTGTTAAAAATCGATTTTAAGATTTCAATTGTTGATAACAATGTGAAATCTTTAATAAATTTTGGTGGAACAATTTTTTTCTTAAAGTTCACTCTTTTAGCTTTAAAATGGTAAAAAAAAAGTTTTTTTCTAGCTCAAATAGAAGCAGAGTTATGAATTTTTAAAAGTGAGCGTCTAAGCAGAAAATCATCAAATTTTCACATTTTCGACCCTCGATATTTCCCAAAATATTAAAGAAAAAAGAAAATCCTCGCGGATGGCTATCTTTTTTTTCGTTATAGAACCCGTAAAAAAAATTTCATCCAAATCAAAAACATGTCGGTCAGAAAGTGTTCGGTTTGTAAAAGAATCACCCATATATACCTTAAACCGGGAGTCTGAGGAAATCATATCAGTGAGAATGAGTGTGATTTTTTGGATTACAAGCAAACGAGTGAGGGGGAGAGATCCTACCTAGCCTAACACAAAATACGAAGACAATAGAGAGTATTTGTAACCCCGTCTCCACCATCAGATCGGTGGAGCCCTCGGGTTCCTAGCCTCAAGGATTGCAATTTGGACCCTCCAGGCTATTCCTGGAGAAACGGCAACCCTTCCCTGACTCGATTTACTTATAGAGCCACCTCAAACCCACCCTCAAAGATACAAAAACTCAGACTCCCGAATGCGCCAACAAAAGTCGTTTTTTCGCAAAACACAAGAACACTTGGAACCTGGGCTTTGATCTTTCTATCAGATCTGACCGCATCTCTTTATGAACCGTTCATGGAATAAATCAACGAGAATATCTTTCATTTTAGCTCTCTGTTTGGATCCTAAATTAAAAGAACAAATCAAGGCATCCTAACAAAACGAACGAGCTAAAAGGCACCTGAAGCTAATAACAACTATCCAACAGAGGCATAAAATGAAAGTATTCACCTTGGTTTCTCCACTATTTGATTCACGAGGAGGAGCTACAGGTTCATAACAAAATCCCTCTCGTTGGCTCGTTGGCATGGTGCACCCTCCACCCCTCTAGATTTAAATCTTTAAACTACATTTAAGGTGTGAAAATAAATTTTCTAAATTATAAATATCAAAAAGTGAATACAATTAAATTTGTATTCGTTTAGTAATCACACCTTAAGCCCTGGGTATTAAGAAGATGATAATGAAATCCCGCGGCGGAAGAGGCTAATCTAATCTACCCCTTTAATATTCTTGCACCATGCTTAATATACCTTTGTTTTGTTGACCCACAGGAATCTGTAACAAAAAGAAAAAAAAATAAATTAAAATCAGATCATTTATATATTTTTGGATTTATAATGTATGTTTAGAGTATAAAATATTCACCTCCTGAGGGGTTGACCGTCGCTCGAAGCTCCTTGCCCCGCACTCGTAGAGCTGATCCATCGAAGCTCCCTTGCACTCGTAGAGCTGATCCAGTTGATTGCACTAGTTGGACACTGAACACTGAACACAATTTCACTGGAGAAACACAAACCTGCAAAAGAGAAATTGTTTAAGAATCTATTTCTTAGAGGTCTAGCAGTCTAGTGAAAATAATTTTCCATTAGGATTTTATGAATGAAGTTTAAAGGAATACGTCCCAGAGAATTATTTACACCGGCTTTTCCCTGTGTATGGCCCTGCCTATATTCGATATTAGACAGGGGCGTTTATGAGGCCTAAGGAGGACCGGGCCCCTCCGGAATTTTTCAAATCTATATATGAGTCGTCCATTTCCAAAAGTGTCTAGTTGCATCGGGACAAATTTTCAGGAAACGAGAAAAACCTGTATTTTATTAAACTCAAGAGTTAATTTATGACTAACGGGTGATCTGTAAATCAATTACAAACACAATTTACAAGGCCTTAGGTCCCTATCATTTTCTATATAGCAGTAATAAACTGTTTTAATATTCAACTAGGCGCATTTGGAAAAGTTTTTTGTAATTAGCAAGTTTTGGAATTGGAGCTTTTGCAATTAGCGAGTTTTGGCACTGTAAATGCAATGGTCAGTATCAATCAATATTGCAAAATTAAAAAGAAAATTCCATAAAAGTAGCAGGTTGGCCAATAATAATCATTGTTAAAAATAGCCTTAACATTTCTGTATACAATGCCACTGTGTTGAGGGGTCTCCGATTGGGAAGTGAAGTGTATAAACCGATTGTTATTAAGGTATATACTTACATGTTTTGATGTATGTTTTAAGACTTCTATCTAGGGTTTGTTCTTTGGGGTCAAAAAATATTTCCGTTCCAACTCTAAAAGAAAAAGGAATAAAATTTTGTTAATTAAATGATTTTTTTTTAATCCTTTGAGTTTATTGTAATATTATACTTACGAAATAATTCAGTTGGTAAAGTACGGTGAATAATCCCCATCTAATTCTAAAATGAAGTTCCTCTCTCCTTTCTAGGTCTGCCTTCTATAAGGATCATAGATGGGTATCTACACGCTACCCAGCATTCAAGACATGATTATAAGATAATCTGAAGATTGACGGGATTTGTAATATTAAAGTCAATTATATTTCCTTTGAATTGGTGAAAGAACTGAAATTAAAAAAAAAAAAATAATATTAAAACAGTGCTTTATAATTTTACAATAGATTGAAGGTAATTATTTCATATTTTAAATACCTATTCATGTTCATGAAAGTTGTTTGGGTCGGTTAAACAATAAAGGTTGATTTTTTTTTGTAACAGGCCTCCACATCTCCCCTTATAGCCTGCCGAACCTCCCTCAGGACATAAATAAATTGCAAGATGTTTTAATCGATGAGACGTTTGCATCTTGACTTGAATGTTGATCGATCTGGAAATAAAAAGAATAGAATAAATACGTATTTAATAAAAATATGGTTTAATAAATAAAATCAATTATATGAACTTACCAAATAAGAATCGAAAATTATTTTTTCTTCATAGTATAGATAGATTCAATTTTATTTGGCAAGGTCGAAAAAATGTCACTATATATTTTCAATAATTTTTCCAGCCAAAAAAATCTTCATCTCTAAAAAAAAAAATAAAAAATCATTAGAAATTTATTTTATTAAAGTGTAAGGTTTTCTAATAGCCTTGTCGACTAATATTACATACGAAAGAATCCAGTTGGTTACGCCCTGAAGACCTCGACGACCTCAGCCCCCACTTCCACCCTAACCATCTAAAACAAAAGGAGAATTAAATGATTAGTTTATATCATTGATTTTTTATGAAAAATATTGAAATTTCTTCAACTTACTCTGTAGACTGCTTCTTTCGGCTCAACGAGGGCTTCCCTAAAAACTAACCTAATCCCTATATAATACTATCTATGACCGTGGCGGCCATCTAAATCTAAAATGAAGATCCTCTTCTTTCTTGAGGCACACGCGAACGCGAACGCGAGCACTCCCGGAAGGCAGGTAAGCCTTCATACACAAAAAACGAAACGGAAAGAACGCGCCCACAAACCCAAGGAAATAAAAGGAAAAGAAAGACACACACACACACACACACACACTCACAGATCAATTAATCTCTGCCCACCTGCCTGATATCATTTACTAGCGAACTAAAAAGAAGCAGAGGTAATTGATCTGATATTCACTCACGAGTTAGGAAGGAAGCCCGGCCGATACATTACTGAGAACCCCCTTGATTGCTCATCTCAGAAACAGAATGTCGTTGTTCAAGATGCATGCTGAAAAAAAAAGAACCCTAAAAGCTAACAACATCCTATACGAACTCCTAACATCTTGAACATTAACTCACTCTGTCCTGAAACAACCAAGGCCCAGAACTCAGCACTGACGGACAAAGAGCCTCGGAGAAAGAGAAAACACTCTTTCTCTCAAATGCGCGAAAGAGAAAAGCATACGATAGAGGAATTCTCCTAGTCCCCTTGGGCATTGGTCAAAGGCGAATTGAATCCTCACTGGGAGCCCTACCTAACTAAAGGGGAACAAGAACAACAACACCCTATGCCAGTATTGAGGAATCAACTCACAATTGAACAACATCCAAGAGAACGTCAAAGAACCCCGACACAGAAGGCCCCCCCATAAATATAATACAATGTACCATGGTATATCAATGCGTGAGCGTAGAGATTTTCTAATTGTTTAGCGCCCTTTATATAGAACCTATCTATTTCTAAATAATCTAATAAGTATTGCGTGTATTCTTAAACATTAATATTAAGTAGATAGAAAAAGAGGCCCTATTTAATATTACCCCATACACGCAAAACTTAACTCCTAAATATCTAATAATAGCTAAAATAATAATACATGCACACTTGAATTGTCTCATATGATGATGTTGATATCCATCGTTGGCTAATGAATGAACGAGAATACTGTGCATTATCCACCTTTTACCAACAAATGTTTGTTTACCTTTTGCACATTGACCATTCATCCATTCATTAACTTGAGTCTGCCTGATGAAATCTTCATTGGGTAGTGAAAAATAAAAACATACTCTAATAATCTTTAAAAGATTCGAATGAAATGTTAAATCTGATATCAAATGAATTTAGAAAAGATTTTTAAATAAAAAATTTTAAATAAAAAAAAAAATTAAATGAATATTGAAAAAAAAATTTTTTTTTTATTTTAAAAGTTTTGAATTTAAAAGGCAGGGTCTCTGAAATGGGAGAATTAAATGTATTAATAACATCCTATCCATGAACCTATGTCAAAATATCTAAAAATATTTAGGCCGAATTGAGAATTAAAATAAATTTTGAAAATCCTAAATCTATCTCACTCTACGCTCACGAAAATGTTCATACAGACTTTAAATGTAGCTGCTGTACTCGATCAGCTGTAGTGGCTGCCTTGATGAGATCTCCCTGCATGTAGACCCCGCTGGCGATGTCCATTTGGAAGTTGCTCTGGAGAATGATGTCAATTCTCGAAGACGATTAGTCGACTGCTAAAACACAAAGAAAAAATATAAATTAGCCAATTTTATATTTATTTTACACGCTTCCACATTAAGCATTTGCTCCAAAAATAAAGAGGAGTCAAACTTGATTTATGAAAAGAGTGATTTTATTTTTAGAAGGGTTGAGCATGCTTTTTTGGTAAAAATTATTAGTAACTCGGAAAAAATATTTATTTAAAAAAAAATCACACTTGATTTGACATCTCAATGTGTGTTTTTTTTGTGATTGTGTTAATAATATATTGTATTATTTAACGTTTAATTAAATATGTTTAAGTTATTAATTCTAGTCCCTTATTCCCACATTCTCTCTTATTTAATATTAAATTCAAAACAAATTTCCAAATAGTTTTTACTTCATTTTGGGATCTTTTCTCCATTTAATTCAAAATTTGTAGAACTCACATTAATTTTTTAATTAAAAAGAATAAATAAAAGATGATTTTTCTAATGTGAAAGGTAAGAAAATGAATTTATCAAAATCAATTTAAAAATATATATATATAATATATATATTATCGGAAGTAATGAATCCATCTTTTAATTAGATCACTTGTCACTTTATATACAGCTGATATATATATATATATATATATATTGGATCACACTGACATTTGAAATTATAAAAATTGTTTCTATTATATTTTATTTGTTAAACTTTAAGTTAAAAATTCCGTTTTAAGTCCCTTCAATGCAAATAATAAGTGTCTGTAACTAAATTGTACTTGAAAATCACACGATTAGAGACCAAAAGTTGAACAAATAAAATAAAAGAGAAATTAATTAAAAATATATATATTTATTATCGGAAGGAATGAATCCATCTTTTAATTAGATCACCTTGTCCCTTTATATATATATATATATATATATATATTGGATCACACTGACATTTGTCATCATAAAAATTGTTTCTATTATATTTTATTTGTTAAACTTTGAGTCAAAAATCCCGTTTTAATGTAGGGTATATACGGGTATATGGCCAATTTCTATATTTTTGTTATCAGAAAGTACGTCGCATAAATAAAAGAAATAAAAAAATGAAATTTATTAATATATAAGCATTTTTTAATAAAAGTTTTGTCTTTGAGAGGGTCCGGGGGTCATGTATATACGGTATTTTAAAAATATTTTTGGGTATGGGAGGAGGGGAATCTTTAAAAATATGAGTTCGCCCCCCTCCCCCCGCAGTAAAAAATTCTATATACGCCTCTGATATTAGATGCATATAAATAATCACCACGATTGAAATAACCTTTTAATATTATGAAAAAGGGCGAGGAATGGCCACCGAAACTTCTATAATGGATGTAATTCTAATAACAACACCAACAACAATTAGAATAGTAATATCGCATTATAAATATTCGTTTAATATTTTTAAAAAGGATATAAGATGAATATTATCTGATTCCAAAATGAAATCAAAGCTATTTGGAAACTTATTTTTTATTCAAGTGGAAAATGTGTTATATTAAAATTTTATTGACTTATTTTGTAAGATATGTTAGACTGATTTTGCTTAAAATAATTCACTCACATTTAAAAAGATAATTAGAGAAATTAAAATAATTAATAAAATACAATTAAGGGTTTATAAAAGAAAATAAATAAAAGAGAAAGATCAGAAGAAAGCTTAAACGCTGGGCAACTAATTTTCTCAACTCACACTCACATAAAATGATTTAATTTGCTAGAAATAAATGTTACATAATAAAATCATGCGGAATGGATTAATTATCAAAAGAAATAATTAAATTTACCTTAATAAATGTGATGACAGCTGAATTTAGGCGGTAAACATGTTACAAAAAGGCGCGATTTTGGCAGGTCAAAGAATACCTCCCTGTCAAAGAAGCTGTCAAATGGACGACCTTGACTTTGACTTTCACTAAAAAATTAAAAAAAAAAATTGTATAAAATAAATTATTCTAACTTTAAAAATAATTTAGAATAATTTTTTATATAAATTTTTATTTTTCATTATATCAAAAAAAAAAAATATTAAATTCACATGTCTGTTAAATATTCGTATTTTTCTTTTTTCAAAGAAATAAAATATTATTTTATAAACAAAATTAATTTTGAAAAATTCTTACATACTATATTTTAAAGTTAAAATAATTTATTATTTAAATTTTATTTTTCCCTAAACATAGGGGTTACCAAAATTTATATTCCACAAATCCTTTCTCTAGTTATAATGACAGATAAATGAAATTATAAGTTAGCATTAAAAATAAAAGGAAATTGATAATATGATTTAAAAAAAAATTGCAGGAGGTGGGTTTGAACTCGCGAAGTTTGGTTAAGTGAGAAAAAAATAGATTTCTTGATGACGAATTAACCACTTGAGCCACGCTTGATTTAATTTTTATAAGAAAATATAAGCCATATAAGAAACATGAAATAAAATAAATATTAAAAGAATTTTAATATTCTACATATAATATATCATTTTTCTCTACTTTTTTTGCGGATTAATAATTTACAATCCAAATTCCAATAGAATGAATGGTTTTCAAATAATTCAATGGACAAACGTCAGATTTTTTATGCCTTGATGTAATTAAACCAAAAACTCTATCGAACATATGATACATGTCATTAATTCTTGAATTCCCCCTGATTCCAGAGAAATAAAGCTCTTTTAATTATATCATCTAATTTGGAAGTTATTGGCGATCAAAGTTAAGTCTATTTTCGACCTTAATGACATGACAAACACTCAAATCTATATTATCGAAAAAGCTTATTTATCATTGTCTGATTAAAACCAAATTTTTACCAGAGATTTATAATTAAAAAATGAGTTTTTTTCTAAAGTTTCATTAAGATTGGTAAAGAAATAAATAAAATATTGACTATTTTGTAAATTGAGTTTTAGAATTTGGGATCCCGAATACGTAAAGAGAGCCGTCTATGAACCGGGTCTAGGCTTGCAACTGAGATCCCAAATTCTAAAACTCAATTTACAAAATAGTCAATATTTTATTTATTTCTTTACCAATCTCAATGAAACTTTAGAAAAAAACCCATTTTTTAATTATAAATCTCTGGTAAAAATTTGGTTTTAATCAGACAATGCTAAATATGCTTTTTCGATAATATAGATTTGGGTGTTTGTCATGTCATTAAGGTCGAAAATAGACTTAACTTTGATCGCCAATAACTCCCAAATTAGATCATATAATTAAAAGGGCTTTAGTTCTCTGGAATCAGGGGGAATTCAAGAATTAATAACATGTATCATATGTTAGATAGAGTTTTTGGTTTAATTGCATTAAGGCATAAACAATCTGACGTTTGACCATTGAATTATTTGAAAACTATGCATTTTATAGAAATTTTGAATATAAATTATTAATCCTCATAAAAAATAAAGAAAAATGATATATCATATGTGGAATATTAAAATTTTTTTAATACTTTTTTATTTCATGTTTCTAATATGGCTTATTTTTCCTTAATTCAATTATAAAAAGTGTGGCTCAAGTGGTTAATTCGTCATCATTCATCTATATTTTTTTCCATTCTCACGCAACCAAACTTCGCGAGTTCAAATCCACCTCCTGCACTTTTTTTTATTCTTAACTGTTTTTTATACCTCCTGTGAGGGGTAAGGGGGCTGGCGTATTAATTTTTAAAATTTTATATTCAAAATAAAATTTATTTCCCAAAATAATAAAAACCTCTGCAGCTCACAACTAGGTCGGTCCCCTTTGTTTTGCGCCCCCAGCCCAGTTGCCCCCGTGGCGGGCGCCTGTTTTGCCACGCCCTCGTTACGGCCCTGTTCCCTGGTAACAATTACAACGTTTCGGCTCAATCTGTGGCTTTCAGGCACAATTTAGCTAAGATTATAAAGGTTGTTACATCTCACAGCAAAACTCAAATCTGTCTTTTATTAAGTTTAATTTGGATCTGTCAATCATTTGTCAACTGGCATTTTTGAAAATTTGTTTTTATATATAAATAATAAAAAATAGGACTCATTCTAGTCATAAATGATTTTTTTTTTTTTTTTAATTTCCTTTCTTGTTGGGTTTGCGCATGCGCATTCCAGTTTTATACATATTATACGTTTTATACATTTTATACGTTTTATACAGTTTTATCTGCAATTTTGGTATAAAACTGCAAAATCATGGCGAGTTGTGCATCTTTATTCTTATACCACTGTTATCTATAATTGTCATTAAATTTTGGACACTTTTCTTAAAATATGTTTTGATAAATATTATTTTTTTTTTAATTGATTACAAATTTTATAATCATATACTCAAAGTTTAAAGTTAATATATAAAGTTTTGTAAAATTATTCAAGTGTTGTTATATTTCATCATCACGCTAAATGATTGGGTAATTAATTCCAGCATGATTAACCTTAAATTATAAATGTTTCGAATCTTTAACTGGAAAAAATATTTAATGCTATCTAGTTCATTTAGGACAAGTCATATGAATTTTCAAATTTATTTACGTGAGCAAGAGAAAAGAGCAGTTTTGTTTGCTTCTCAATTGCTCTCCAATGGTTTAGTCGTTGCTCTTCCTACAGATACAGTTTATGGCCTGGCAGCAAATGCACAAAATGATATTGCTATCCAGCAATTGTATAAGATAAAAGGACGAGATTTAAAGAAGCCCATTGCCATTTGTGTAGGTGAAGTTGAAGACATCTGTAAATGGGGTAATACTAAACATCTACCTGAGTATTTATTGAATGAACTTTTACCAGGGCCGGTTACGGTCGTCTTGGATCGAACGCAACATTTGAACAAAAATTTGAACCCAGGCACCTGCAAAGTTGGCATCCGAGTACCAGATCATGAATTTGTTCGTGAAATCACAAAACGTTTGAACTCACCTCTTGCATTAACAAGTGCTAATACTAGTAATAAACCTAGCACGTTAGAGGCTCAAGAATTTAAAGAACTTTGGCCAAAATTAGGTGGAGTGTTTGATGGTGGAAAACTTAATGACTCAGCTCTTTCTAGAAAAGGTTCTACTGTCGTTGATTTAACTAATTTTGGTTATTATTCCATAATTCGCCCTGGATCTGCTCTAATTAATACTACGAAAATATTAGAAAAATTTGGCCTTTCTAATCAGATGAATCATATATATTCTATATAATAGATGAAAACCAAATAAACATGAATTCTCTTCTAAGTCATATTCATTTACCTAAAGGTTCTGAAAATACAATAAAACATTCCTTAACTTCCAATTTATCATCAAGTATTAAGGAAGTTCAATTAGAACAATCTCAAAAAGAAAGAAGTGATTATTCTTTACTTAATGAAAGTTTAAATTCTCTGTGTACAGTTTTAGAAGCAATCTTTATTCACGGTTTAAAAGAGACTTTTTTTAAATCGTGTTTCCCAGGCAATAGGAGGAGATCCCGATATAAAACCAGAGCCAACGTTTTGGGGCCCACTTTTGATTTTTTCTCATCGAGATATTATTGATCAAATTAATTCGTTAAATCTTATAACAACTGATGTTGGCAAATGCAGAGCTTGGCTCAGATTAGCTTTAAAAGAAGCTCTTTTATCAAGCTACCTCTCAGCCATGAGATCTGATCGGGCTGCTCTTAAACCTTATTATAGACGATGGGCTTATCTTCTTGATGTTGAATTATTAGAAGTTGCCCAAAAATTAATAGAAGGTATTGAATCAGAGCCTATTAATTTGGCTTGCAATTCTAGTCTTCTCAATGTCTGGACAACGCCTGCTTTAATGCTAGCTGGTCTTCAGACGCCTCCCATGCGAACTTGCCCTGTTACCGCAGGTTTTGATATTGCTGGCACTATTGGCGAAGATGAAGAAACCAGTGAAACGGGGGAAGATACTAAAAGTTTATCCCTTTCCTCTCGGTCTGATATTGGACAAATTTACTCCATTAATGAGGAGGAGGTTTTGAAAATTATTCTCGGTACCCCTGTTGAACAGGATACATTACCTAATTTAGTAGAACAATCAAAAATTTCTCAAAATGTGAGCCCTCCGTCAGAAATTCCAGCAAGTAATTCGGATTCTAAAGAAGAAAGTGAAAAAGATAAAAGTGGTCCTTCAAGTTTAGGGAATTCCCTCGTCGGAAGAGTTGGCTGGTCTTCGTCTTTCGATGAAAGCTCCGCAGCCAAAGCTGAGAGTTCAGATAATAACATCGTTTCCGCCGAGTCTGTAAAAACCTTAAAAAGCCCCACTGAAGGTCAAAGCTATTATAATCTCCTAGAAACATACCACCCACAATCGGACATGAAAATCAAATCAAATTATAAAGATATTTTAAAACGGATTGAATTACAACGATCTTTTAGCTTACAACAAGATGAAAATTCCGATTCCGTTGAGGATTTAGTAAGTTAAATTTTATTTTTTATATTATTATAATTTTATTCTTCAGCGCATAATTATTTAATAAAAACTACTGTGTTTCGAATATCGAAAATTTAAAATTCCAAGGGCCTTAATTTGATCACTCTTTATATATATATATATATATATTATATTGTCTGAACATCTAAGCCTATATATACATCATTTAGTCTTTTTTTTATTATAATTAGGATTTATATAAAAAATTTAATTTTTTATTCTAATAAATTTATTAATTAACATTTTTAGTTAAAAGGTTTGGGATATGAAATCCTTCCAACATCACCTACATCATTATTTGATATTCCTGTAAGAATTCTATTACTTATTTATAATATTTATTTTGCTGGGGAAAAAATAATCTCAATCAAAGTTTTTTCTTTCTTCAGGAATTCACTAGTTTTGTTAATCAACTTGGTCAATTAGCTACTGAACCAGGATTGGATAAGCAAAACTATTCATGCATCAATTGTGGGTATTCAATAGGAATAAATTTCGGAAAAACAAGGTTAGTATAATAATAATATTGACCATTTTGGTTATTTTTGGTAGTTTTATTCTACTCCTCAATTAAATCTAATATATATATATACTCCCTTTGTACAGAAATGTTATACCTCTCATTTTTTTCAGATTTTGTTCATTTAGTGGTGAATATTTCTGCAATGATTGTCATGCTGGCGAAGAATATGTAATTCCTGCCCGAGTAATCCACAATTGGGACTTTAGGAGGCATTCGGTATCAAAAAAAGCAGCGAGTTTTTTTATCAGACATTCAGCATCATCCTTTGATAGATTTAAAAAAATTAAATCCGAAAATTTATTTGGTTGTCCAAGAAATGACTCAACTTCAAGCTTTACGAATTCAACTTAATCTTTTAAGAGCTTATCTATTCACCTGTCGAGAGCCAATTATAGAGGAATTACAAAAGAGAGTTTGGCCACGTGAATATCTTTATGAAAGAGTGCATTTATATTCACTTGCTGTAGGTTTTTTAATTCTTTAATTTTTTTTTTTTTTTTTTTTTTTTAATAATACAATATTGTTTGTTGCTTTTTTTTTAGGATTTATTACAAATTCCATGTGGACTTCTCGCACAACAATTACAAAAGGTCGTAGCTTTTGCCAAAGATCATGTTCTTAACTGTTGGCTGTGCAGTCAAAAAGGTTTCATCTGTGAAGTTTGCAATAATCCAAAAAGTGATTTATCCATTTGAAATTGAATCTACTTTTCGGGTAAATAAATTTTACGAATTTTCATTTGGATCAGAACCTGATTTTTAAAAATTTTGGAAGGAACATCCTCTTACTTGAAAACCAAAGCCTGTATATAAAATTATAAATAAAAGTGTCAATAATGAGTCATATCTTTAATACTCAATATCTTTTAATTAGAAGACCTAAGCCAGGTTTTAATTCTTGCCAGACATTTAAGTTGCCTTCTGTTCTTTATTAAAAGCTTATAGAGTCCGAATTTTCAGGTAATAAAATTCTTTCAAAAAAAAATTTTCTGCACTGACTTTTCATCACTAGAATACCTAAAAATCGGGGCCTACTTATAAATATAAAATTTATCACCAAAACCAAAAGAACCATAATAGTTGAGTTGCGATCACTAAACTTCTTTACAAACCAGGGCGTTACTTCAATTTGGATAAGAAATGATAGTCACTTAATGAATGATTTTATTAAAGCTTTTCTGGTTTGTATTATTATTATTATGGGAGTTTTTAATTATAAACCACATTTTTGTTATTAATTATATATTAAAATATAAATACTCTACAACTGAGGATGGCGCCATCTACAGTGACTGTGTGTAGATGGCGCTGACTCCGTTATATATAGAATGCACGTAATGGTCCCTTAGAGGTTATTTCACTTGAGCCAGAGCAAGGGCAGAGTACTTGAAAACGACTGCAGAATAAGCAGTCGAAACGTTGTATAGTATTTATCTTTTTAATAAATAAATAATAACAAAAATGTAAAAACTCCCATAATAATAGATTTATGATCTCTACCCTATCCATTGACATCTTCAACATCTTTAGAAGAATTCTAGTATAATATATTTAAAAATCAAAATTTTTTTTTAGTGTCCGTCATGTAATGCAGTATTCCATAGTGGATGTCTTACATCGAAACAGCCATGTCCGAAATGTGAAAGAAGAAAAAAAAGAGAAAAACTTGATTTACTTGATTCATAATTTGCAAACATAAAAGCTTTGATTTATTAAAATCCAATTTTTTTTTCTTGAAACAAATATTTAATATTTCTAAATTTTTTATTTTGAGATTGAAAACAGATTGTTGCTTGTTATTTATTTTAAAATTAAATGTAATAAATTATCTTTATTAAATTAAAATTTATCTTTAATGAATTACCCTTTCCAAAAAAAATATTTAAATTATATATGTATTTTCAAAATGAAAGTTTTTTTAATATTAAAACAAATTTTTCATTGGTATCTCAATGTTCTCAAGTTTATTTATTATTTAAAATTAAAATCCTAATTATCAATAGTATTTAAATCTAAGAGACGGGAGTTGTGTTTCATTAAGTTAAAGAGAAAACTTCACAATGGGCTACTAATAAAATACATGCGACAGAAATATCTGACATAATTTAAAAACTAATAGAAGATAATAAACTAGGTATGGCTAGAGAGCTGAAAAGTCTTTCGACTTTTGTCAATTTTGGAGACTTTTCCTTCTTAAATACATCCACTGATCTCACAAAAAGAAAAGTTTTTTGAGATTTTCAAAAAATACTTTTGTGTAAATAAGCTTTTAAACAAAATCGGCCAAAAAGTAGGCCTACTAGTACTGATTTTTCTCAAAATTCACTTCAACAATTTTTTTTTAATTCATAAATCAAAATAAAATATTTTACAGCATCAGTCTCGTTATTTAATAGCTATTGTACATTTGTATTTATTGATTGTGGAAGGTCGTAGCGAAATTAATTTCATAAGAAAAAAAATAATTTGCAATTTGTAAAAATTTCGATCCCAGGGTGATGGAATGTTCTTCAGT
>JAKCPI010003383.1:0-49174 GCA_023213315.1 Euborellia annulipes
TCCCTTCCTATTATAAAGCTCTGAAGATACAGTAGTTAACAAAATTGCCACCAGAGGCAGCACTTATCGAGAGCGCCTTGTAGTTATGCAAACTCTTACCTTATAAGATCATTTAAATGCCTAGTTATTAGGGATTCTTATTACCTACCTAACAACTCGTGATAAGTAGCTAGCTGCCCAGAGGGGCCCGAGCCTCTAATTCATATAAAACTTATTATTTAATAAATTTTAATGAAATATGACTGGTTTTGTTGAAATTGGTAAATCCTCCAATTATAAAAGTTAATCAATCTTTTATCTTAATATTTTATTTGTTATTATATTAAATTTGTAATTTAAATAATTAAATTTTTTTTTCTTAGATACCGTACTCAACTTCATTCGTTCCCATCCTTTAATGGATGCTGCTGTGGGTCATGAAAATGGCAAGCCCGTATTTTATAAACGCGATGTTATTTTTACACACCTTGTGGTGGATAAACTACGTATAACGCTTTTCGGCAATGCTCTGGAGTTCACCGTCTATTATGCTGGCACAAGTAAGTTTACTCGTATATTAGAATCCATGATAAAACTATTTCATTGTTTAAATTAACAATGGGATGGGCTTGTAACTTAGTTTCTTTCAATGTTGATGTTCAGGTATATTAAAATACATAGTTCGCATTTTAATAATTATATTTGCAAGTTTAGTTATTAAAATATAATTAATTATAAAAAATATAAAAATATTTAATTTATTTTGATATGTCAAAATTTTTTTCAGACACTGGCCGAATTTATAAAGTAGTCCAATGGTACGACACAGATGGACATTCGCATTCAAAATTGTTGGATGTTTTTGATCTTACGCCAAATGAACCAATTCGTAGAATGGAGATTTCAAAACAGGTAATCTTTTTTTTCATTTTTCTATCCTAATCAATATTAGTTATTTAAATTTCTAATAATTTTTCAAATAAAAATCCAACAAAATTATATTTATTCAAAATATATAATACGTAATTATTATGAAAAATGAATCGAAATTCGAGTATATTATTTCATTTAATAAAGATGAAAAATAGTCTTTTTTTCTGGCCATCGTAAAATTTTAATTTTATAATTGAAAGTGACGCGAAATTCATAACAAAATTTAATTTGCAATGCTATTTTCATCGCCTGATTTTTGTCAATCGAAAAGCTCTCAGATGTTTTTGATAGACATTAAAGTGATCCGCGGAAGAAACATTTTCGAACCCTAATATTTTTTAAAATGGAAGGTTTCGGAATGGACGTAAAAAAAAATTTGCTTCTAGCGTAAAATATCTTGTGAAAAATGTTAAGGATGAAATATCTGCTTCGAACGTGTCCTGCATAGCTGACTGAAACACAGCTGGTGCAATAAATGTATTAACATCAAGCTGCCAGTACTTTTATTTACTTAAACTACTAGCCTCACTTAAAATCTTTGTTGAATTTTTCGACAGCACAAGGCTCTCTACGTTGCATCCGATCATCGAGTTCGTCAGATGGATTTGGTCATGTGTTCCCGAAGATATGATAATTGTCTGCGTTGTGTTCATGATCCTTATTGTGGATGGGATAAGGACACCAACTCGTGCAAACCTTTCGCCCCAGGGTAAGATTATTCTAGAAAATTTAGCATTTATAGTATATATCAGGGATTCCCAAACTGTGAGGGGGGGCAGTGAAAATATTCCAATATTTAACAGATAAAACTTTAGCCTCAGAAAAATCTTAACATAGGTCTATCTTAAAGGGGAACCAAAAAAGTTTAGGAATCACTGTAATATGCAATATTAACGAAAATAATAAATAAGGGAGAAAAAAAACAAAACAAAACAATATATTGATAACGACCAGGAATCCCCAAATCTTTCACCTCGAGGGTACGTTATTTTTTCTTTTTTTATAGAGATAAAGTTTTTTAAATAAACCTTTTTTTAGAGTTCAATATCTAGTATAAACTTGATAATTAGTTAATTTGTCCTGTATTTTTCATTTGATAGACATGTTGAGAAGCAAAAAAAATCGTAAAAATCGTAGGCGTTTAACTGAAAATTTTCAGAAAATTATTCAATTAAGGGTATTAAAATCGCGTTTTTAATCTTAACTTAATAATTGGAAATTGAGAATGAAATGGGAAATCAAAAGACGCATGTTAAAAACTGAGAAAAATATTTATTTAGTATTTGAATAATTTTAAATTATTTTAAAAATTATATATTTATCAATTTAAAAATTCAATAATTAAATCTCACAAATATTTTTTATAATTCATCATATATATTAAATTTCAACTTTCCTATTTTTGTCGTCACGGCTTGTGACGTCATAACTTGTAACGTCACGGCCTTTGACGTCACGGCTTGTAACGCGACATGCTGATAGAGAAACGAAAAAATTTGTGTCGATCAAAATAAAGTTTCACTTTAAAAAGGAGAGAGAGAGAGATACAAAATTTGAAAATTTGAAAACCAAAATTCTATTTTAAAATAGATTTGAAAAGCAAAATTCTAGGTCAAGAAACACATTCAAATATTTCCACAGAAAAGTGCAAATCTAGCGTCAATCTTTGCATCTGCATGACTGTTCCCCCGGGAATGGAAAAATGTTATAAAAGGCCATCCCCCACTCCCTCTTAAGGGTCGGACGATCATTTAATCATTTTTACAATAAAGAAAAATCTTTACATCTATTTAAAGCACCGACAACTCCTTGGAAGCTGGCAACTAGCAACATACATGTCTGTATTGCATAATGGTCAAAAAAAAGTTCACATAAATATCCAAAAATGGAAATAAATTGGGAATATTCTCATAGAATAGTCGATTATATTTTACTGGTGTTTTTTGCTAATTGAGTAATATTTTAAAATTGTTCCCCAGGCTGCTGCAAGACGTGTCCAACTCAACAAGCGACGTTTGTGACAGTTCCGTCGTCAAAAAACGCTTAGTCGTCACCTGGGGTCAGAGTCTTCACTTGGGCTGTTTTCTTAAAATGCCTGAAGTCCTCAATGGGCAGACTATCACTTGGTTCCATTACAGCAAAGAAAAGGGCCGATATCAAATCCAATTCAGGTTAATTTTCTCTTATATTTATATATTCAAGCAAAATAAATCTTGTTTTGAAATTATTTTACTTTTAATTTATAATACAATTATTTATTTCTTTGCAGGGCTGATAAATACATCGAGACATCGGAGCATGGCCTCGTAATCCTTTCGGTAGCTGAGGCTGATTCTGGACGCTATGACTGCCTAATGGCTGGAGCTCTTCTCTGTAGCTATAATATTACTGTGGACGCACATCGCTGTGCTCCGCCTGGCAAATCTCACGACTACCAGAAAGTCTATTCAGATTGGTGCCACGAGTTCGAAAAATATAAAATGGCAATGAAGACCTGGGAACGCAAGCAAGCGGTTCGTTTTTATTCAAAAATACTTTTGTTTTCGATCGGGAATAAAAATATTATAAAGTCGACTAGGGTTGGGTAGAGACGTCATATAGAAGGGACAGAAGATATAGCTGTCCTAGCTGATTTTAAAATTAAATAACTCGAAACTAATGAAACAAAAGCAATATTTATTTTGAAAGCGGTAAAAATATAATACAGAATGTGTTTAATTACTTCACTCGAGTCGGAGCAAGTGCACAGTACTTGAAAACGACTGCAGAATAAGCTGTCGAAACGTTGTACAGTATTTAAAATAATTAATACAAAATGTGGTCTATAATTAAAAACTCCCACAATAAATCAAATACAGAAGTTAGAATGTTGAAGGAAGAGAGGATGTCAGCCAAAAAGGAGCCTCTATCGAATAAAAATCTCCACTAAGAAGACGTTTCTGACAACTGATATGCAAATTTTGTATTTTTATATAATTTTGTATATGTTTATATATAACAACTCTCAAACACATAAACGAGTAGATCTATTCTTGGACCAAAAATTGTAATTCTATTCTTGTAATTGCAGTTCCTGGCTCTGATGACGGCATTTTGTAGCCGAAACAAGTCAAATTGCGCATACTTGTCAGCCAAGCCAAAATACTCTGAAATAAATCAAGAGAATTTTTTAAAAATTGTTTTGTCTTCTTGAATATAACACCCTCTTCAGCGGTCCAAGAATAGATCTACTCGTTTATGTGTTTGATTGTAATTTACTGGACTAAACTAAAAAGTTTCGTTAAAATAACAACTCTATCTGCATCTCAATGGTGTATACCTTGAGATTGCCAACAGTAGCGTAGCCAGAATTTCTGCTTGGGGGGGCCCAAAATTTTTATTAACCCCCCCCCTTCTCCAAGAAACTTCAAGTGGAGAAATTTTTTTTAGATAATATAATAATTATAAATAAAAAACAAATAAAAAAAATTTTTTTTCTTGAAATAAAAAATAATTTTAATACAAAATTCGTAAATATTAGAGATTTTTTCAATTATTTATAAGTTTTTTTGTTAGTTTTTAGAATTTATGAGAGTTAATAAAATTATTATTTAAAAAAAAAATCATTAGGGAAAACAATAGGTATTTTTTTGTTTTGGAGAAGGCTTTGGGGGGCCCGGCCCCCTGGGCCCCCCCCTGAATACGCCACTGATTGCCAATAATGTAAGATCTGATGTTTTTATAATTTAAAAAATATTTTATGTTGTTGCATTACAATTATTATTTATGCTCATTTCAGCTCTAAAGAACTGATGATGGTTTTATCTAATTAAACCCGAAACGTCTTCTTAGTGGAGATTTTTATTCGAAGAGGCCAAGGGCGGATCCAGAGGTGTTTCTCGGGGGGGGTGGGTGTGGTGTGGCTCCTCGCCACCACTTTTTTTTTTTTTTTTTTATTTAAATCAAAATTTTTTTTTTTTTTTTTTAAAAAAAATAAAAAAACAAATTATTTTTATTTATTTTTTATAAAAAATTTAAAAAAAAAAAAAATTTTTTTAAAAAAAAAATTTTTTTTAAAAAAGTTCCCCCTTCCCCGATAGAGGCTCCTTTTTTGGCTGACATCCTCTCTTCCTTCAACATTCTAATCGCTGAACAGCCACTTCTCTTATCAACATCTAATAGAGAAGTTTCGAAATTAGTTAAAAAAAGTTTCCACAGGCGGCGCTGTAATTGCATTACAGTTGTTTCATAGAATGTATGACTTGACCCACTCTCTTTGTTACGCTAAGCTCTATTCACTTTTCAAGTATCCGAAAACTGATCGCTCAGCTTCAGTGGCGTAGTGAGCCTAACTCGCTCCCGGGGCACAATACCTTTTTAGCGCCCCTCCCCCCTCCCTATTCGAAAACCATATAATATTATATGTAAAATATACAAAATTATTATATTACACTGGCACTAAATTTAAAATATATTTTCCAGAAATCAATTATAATAAAAATAAAAATTATCCAACAATTTTTTTGTTTTGCTGACCATTTGGCGCCCCTTTGTGAGTAGCGCCCGGGGCATGATGACCCCCCTTGCTCCCCCTCACCTTCGCTAAGCCACTGCTGAGCTTTCAGAGTATCCTTTATTGTGAATTCTGGGCACCCTGTGGCTAATTTCGTATCTCATTTTTACAGCTTTCAAAATAAACATCTTTTTTTTGAGTTATTAATTAGAGGACATCCAGTATAAGCTTAATTTAAAAAAATATAAAGTGAATATTATTTGTTTCCTTAGATATCTAATTGATTGATTTATTTTTACAGCAATGCAGTTCGAGACAAAACGACAGCAACCAGAATACACATCCGAACGAAATCTATCATAGCCCTTTGGTCTGATCTCTCTGAAAATATTGAATGTGACTGTAAATAAATCGCTTAGAACAGTGGCAGAAATGAAAGAGTGACCCGAGTGAATGGAATGCATTAGTAATGTATGAGAGACAGAACTGTGATACATGCGATGCAACAAAATAATTTCTTTGAGACTGTAGATTTTTTTAGGGACTTTGATAAATTTATTGAACTAGATAAATAAATTTTTACGTACACTTAAATTTTAATAATCCTGAGCTTATATATAGACCTCCGTGAGGTCAAAGAGCGAGTCATGCTAAGTATTCTCATTCAATAATAATAATAATAATAATACTTTAATACTCCATCAATAAAAATTTCATTCTATTTAAATTTATTTTAAATACAAAAATTACTATTTATAATAGTGAATCTCGAATTTAAATTTTTAATAAATTTTATTTTTATTTTATAAGAGAATTTTGGGACCAAAAGTTTCTAATTAAATAATTAATAAAATTTTGGTCCTTAAATTATTTATTAATAGAATTGTAAAATATAAATATTTATTTTTAGATATGAAATAGATTAATTGTTATCGATCTTCTAAAACTTTACCCCGCGTAGGCTGCCCACGGGAGAGCATTGCGCTGACAGGTCCAAAATGCATAATGGAAAAAAATAAAATTCGGCTTTTGGGCGGCCTTCAAAACATTTTGCTACATGCATTAATGATAGCTATACTCGTACTTATTTTATATATTGTAATAAAAAAAAAAAAAAATTGTATATAAATAATTTTTGCTTTCAAGTCTCTATCGTTCTAATCATATGCATTTCATTACATGACTCGCTTTAAATAAATTTATAAATTCGTTGCAATTTTTTTTTAAATTTAGAGTATAAATGAAATTTAAAAAAATTGTTTGCTTGATTATCAGATAATGGAAAAAATTCTCATTGTTTTCTGAATGTATTTTATTCCTGGTGGTAGCATTTTTATACTAAGTATATTAATTTTACCCTTAATCTAAAAACCTGATGATATTTTTTAATTTTTTTAAGAATAATTGCAACTAATTAAATTATTGAATCAAAAAAAAAAAATATTTAATTGATGCAGAGCCGGATTTAAAGGAGTGGGCAGCTATTTAAAAAGACCAAATCAAATTCAAGTACGAAAAAAAACTTGAGGGCACAACAGAGTCAACAATTTTCTTAATCCGGCGCTGATTTTATGTTTAAGTGGAATCGGAGTTCAACAAGTGAACAAAACATTCTTTGGGTACCCAGAGTTTTTTTTAATTCTGGCTGGCTCCATTTTACCAATACATTTTTGTATAGTCGAAATCTTTCGATCATATATCCGAAATTTTATAAAATATTGTTTTATTGTTTCAATGGTGTAACTGGAAGGAGGGGAGAGGGAACGATTTTCTTTCCCTGTTTGGCATTAAGCACTAATCTTGGAGAGTTAAGGTGCGCGTCTCGGGGTGCTAATTTTGGGAGTTTCCAGCGGTCATAATTTTGAAGCTATCGACCTCAAATTTTTTTTAATTAAAGCTATTTAAAATATCTACAACTTATAGAAGCCCTTTTTTTGATTTTCGAAAAAATGAATTTTTTTTTCTAGATTAATCGTATTAAATAAAAGATATTTTAAAAAAAGGAGCTCTATAAGTTGTAGATAATTAAATTAGTAATCATTGTGTTAAAGAATAATTAATTTTTTATCCTTAATTAATTAGCTGGAAGCTCTAGAATGAAATGGAATAAATCCCTTATATTCCTATGGGGAAAACTAACGCCATCTCTTGCCGCCTCGAGTAACTCGGTAGTCAATATCTTTCTAACTGTTTTTCGAGACGCGCACCTTAATAGCAATTAAAATGCAAATATTTTAAAATGAAAAGACAATAAATTTAGGAAGGCCAAACAAGGCTATTTTTTCTCTCTCCAGGGGTGGGGGTTGCACCACTGTGTGGTGTTATTCTATTAGCTTGTATACTAAACGCACAATATCAAAAAATTGATTATTTTTCAAATGTAAAATGATTCTTTGTTGCATAAAATATAAAGCACAAATTAATAATATGAACTCCCTTTCCAGCTTGCTTTTCATTTTGAAGGAGAGAAAAGTAGCAGCAGTATTAATTATATTGTGAATTAATTTAATTAAGATCCTAGTACTTATTATAATTATCTTATTTAAGTTAAAAATAAACGAATTAATTATAATAAATAAGTATTATACTATTTTTAAGTTTTATAACAATTTTTATACAAGACCGACAATTATTTTCTAAGTTTTAATTTCGATGAGTGTAAAAATGCTACTTCTTTTTTATATTTATTTAAAAGAGAAAATGAATGAAAGTAACAATAGAAAAATTTTCAAAATCATAATAAATTCTCAAAATATTTTTATTTAAAAAAAAAATTTTGTTTTAGCGAATTTTGAGTAATAAATATATTTAGTTTTAAGTAAATGTGAAATTTAAATTTCGTTTAATCATCTATTCAATAAGATCTTTAAAATGCCATGTTTTAAAAATATAGTGTTAGATATATTGTAAGTATTAAATTAAAAATTAAAATGTATTAGCCTAACTTGGGCTAAATAATGAAATAAAATGATCACCACAACAATGTTCATTATTTTTCCTATTTTTACAATCGGCATCTTAAAAAATCTGCTGATGCCTCACAGCTTGCTTAGTTTTTATTGTTTAACGGGAAAAGTTTGTTGTATTGGAACTGGGCCTGGGACGTCTAATTAAAGATAAAAATTATTACTTATAATTAGAGAGCGGAAAAAAGGTCTTTCAACTTTTGTCAATTTTGAGACTTTTCCAGATTTTCTTCACTGATCTCACAAAAAGAAACGTTTTTTGAGATTTTCAAAAACGACTTTTGCTGCTTTTTTTGCCTGTTGGAGACTTTTTTTAAATATTTGACAATATTATAATATATGTTCTTAAGGTATAAAGGTATGTTAATAAGACGACGGTCTAGGATGAGAATAAATAATATATGTTTATTATACAAACAATAGACAAAAACTACAAAACATAAAATGTATATAAAAAATACAGCCGGTTGAAGCACTGTACAATTTCTTTTGATAACTCGGACACCTTGTATATAATTTTAATAATTTAAATAATTTTTGAGACCTATTCAATTGAATAAGATATTGATATTCATGAATACCTCAAATCGGATTTGACTTAACACTAAACTACTCACATATTTGTTAAATATAATTTTATATAATCGAACTGAAAAATACGATTGACAAATAAATATGAAATGAAAAAGAAATATGAACAGATTTATGCTGAGGAACTTTGACAGATGAAACAATCTAATCTATCCCTATTTGTTCTATTAATTATGTATTATTTGAGGTAATTTTAAGCAATAAAAGATTCTAAAAAATAAATTTCTAGTTTTATTGTAATTCGAAATTAATTTAGTCCCTTGTGGACGAAAACAAAGGGAATTCTTAAAGTTTTAGAAAAATCTTGAAAATTCTCAAAGTTCAAAGGCGATGGAAAAAATATGACCTCTATGGATAAGGAACTCCCTCATATGCATATTAAGATAAGAGAAAGTAAAAATTAATTGAAATTTTTTAAAATAATATTTATTTTGCAATAAACGAATATATTATTTAATTTTTATGAAGGTAGGGAAATGTTCACTCCAGAGCTGCTTGTGTATTAAAAGTATGAGTTTTAATATGAGCGGACAAAAGAGAGAAATTTTTTCCCATCTTAAGTTGTTTCACCCTGGATCTATGGCTCAGAGCTTCTGGTGCCAAATGTGGAGGGTACGCATCCCGTCGCAGACGAAAAATATATTTTAATTGTAGTAGTTAAATATGCTGGGACAGATCGTTAAGGGAAAAATACTCCAGCGGTTGCTTTACACATTAAAATAATTTATTTTGCAAATATTCGATCTTCAGTGCATCAAATTATACATATGTGGAGCGTATTTTAAATTACAAAATTTTAATATGAGAAGCCATTCTACATTTAGAGGATGTTTTTGAAGTGCAAGCCACTGAGGGAAAAACTATACACTTAAGAACCTGATACAATTGGTTAAAATTCCTTTTTACATAAAAAAACAGTTTCTGACAGTGACCAGCTTGACGCACGCAAAGCAAGTTCCACTCACGCTCCACATATGTATAATTTAATGCACTGAAGATGGATTGCGAAATATTTGCAAAATAAATTATTTTAACGTGGAAAGCAACCGCTGGTGTATTTTTCTCCAAAAACCTTATATATTAATTGATTTGGATACAAATCAATTGGAATAAATAGGGACCGGGTCTGAATGGCCTCGATGCCGAAAAAGACCATAAATAAATTTAAAAAAAGAAAAAAAAACTCAATGGCCTCAGCCGAAAATGCAAAATTAAAAAAAAAAGCATATTATATTAAAAAATTTGAAAAATGTCGGTCATAAAAGTCGCTTTTTCAAAAAAAGTCTCCCACAGGCAAAAAAAGCTCAAAAAAAGTCGCAAAAGTCGTTTTTGAAAATCTCAAAAAAAAAACGTTTCTTTTTGTGAGATCAGTGAAGAAAATCTGGAAAAGTCTCAAAATTGACAAAAGTCGAAAGACTTATTTTCCGTTCTCTGATTATTAAACTAAAAATTAAATGTTGAGGGTTGCCTGGGTGAGCGGGAGTTGTTGCTTTGATTCGTTAATTAAAATAAAACCAGTGAATACTTATGAAATCAAATTTTATTTAAAAAAACACAAAGTACACTGTGATTGGGCCAGAGTATTTGGAGGGTGGAGGAGGTCTTTTAATATTCCTTTTTAAGATTAATCAAGATTTCCTCACACTTTCCAGTGAGAAGCCTAATAAGCAGGTTTAAAAAAATTCACTTATTCGTCTGAATTCACATTGGTTGAGAAAATCATTGATTTTGTTATTCGAATCTCATTCTAAAATCGATATATCGAATTTCGAAATTTATTTATTTTTCTTTATATTCAACCCCACTTTCTTCTTTAGGAGGAGGAATCGCAGCCGATTCCTCCTCTCGCTCCTCCCCCCTCCCTGCTCTGTGACTGCATAGTTGTGTTAATATATAAAATTCTTTTATTTTGTTATCTATATAAAATTCATTAACTATTTCATTAGAAAATTACCAGAAACTCTCAAACATTAGAATTATATTATATAACTTTTTAAAATTAATAGTTATTACATTCCTAGATTAATATATATTTACATATAACACAAAATAGAACTTTATTTAACAACATGTTTTATTCTGAACAAGCAGGAGGAGGTTGGGTGTTGTAGTGAACAAACCATCTCCATCATTACTTCCTAATCCCACACTCTTGAAAATGGCTCCAAAAAAAGACCCGAACCTCGAGTAAATCTTAACTGTCAACACGATTCAAACCGTGTGGTTCATATTTGGTGTTTGAGGAAAAGGCCTCAACTTGAAGAAATGGAATTTTTGATCTGTATAAATTTCATTTTTACCTTACTCTAGCTATAGCTACAGATCTTTTTGTATTCTAGTATCTTTTCAAAATAGAAGGCCAAGTATCGAAATATTTTTCGGGACAAAAACCCAAGTGATATTCCATCTCTGCTAAAATTATATGAGAAATTGAAAAATTCAAATGAAACTTACTTTACTTTTGATCAATAGGATCGATTTCGACCAATCTAAATTTTTGTAGACCCTTAAAAATTAATAATTATTTTAGGGTAAAATTTGATTTTACAATTTCGACTGCGATGAGGTATCAATTTGGTTTTTTCGTTCAAACTCTAATAAACTGAAATAGTCGATTCCCATTTTGGGTAAAATATTTATTTATCAATTTCTTAATAACTTCTAAACATGATGAAATGTACATTTCACAGAAATATTTGTTGAACGAATCTCGAGAAGGATTCCAAGGATTTTCGTATTACGGTCCCCAAAGAGCCCATTTTGGGGAAAGGTAAGTATGGTGAATTTGCCCTTGGAGAATATTTCAACGATACTTAGGGGATTTTTAGGTACTAATAAAATAATAAGATCCTGAAAGTTTCAGATCGCTAACTCAATTGGTTTTTGAGAAAAAGCAAAAAATATAAAAATCAGAAAAAAAATTTTTTCTCAGCAACGGTGAATCGATTGATTTGAATTTTGGATATGTTTTGGGGGGTAGGAAAAAAAAATCAAGACCTATATCGGATTAAATGTTGACTGCTTGAAATAAACTAATGGTTATTTTTCAAAATTTTAATCTCATATTTGGATATTTTATACACAATAGAGAATCCTAAATAAATACAAAATTTCATAATTGGAAAAATTTTTTTTAAATGTGTAAAAAGTTCCAAAGGGGACCGACCCCCTTTTGAATCAAAATTAACATGCAAATCCCCAAAGGGATTTAACATTGGCTCTATGGAAGGAAGAGCCGGAAAATGAATTTGGAAAATCTAAAATACTAACTACATCAGTAAAGTGTACTTAAAACAATTTTAAGGGCTTTTAAGGCCAATTCAATTGAAATCTCATCTAAATCAGTTTTTGTATATAATTTTTTTCAATATGGCGTACCTTTTTTTAAAATTTGAAAGAGTCATAATTTCCTCGTAAATTGGATAGGGATTTCAAAAAAAAAGTTAGTTTCATTTTTGTGCCAAAATTTATCATGGTAAAAAGTTAAAATTAAAAAAAAAAACGCCATTTTTTTCAAGGATTATTATTATCCGATATAGGTCTTGATTTTTTTCCTAGAAGCTACCATCAGCCCCCAAAAGATATCCAATATTCAAATCAATCGATTCAGCGGTTCCTGAGAAAAAAACGTTTTTCTGATTTTTACATTTTTGGCTTTTTCTCAAAAACCAATTGATCTGAAACTTTCAGGATCTTATTATTTTATTAGTACCTACAAATCCCCTAAATATCGTTGAAATATCCTACAAGGGCAAATTCACCATACCATACCCTAGGGCCTTTTAGATTTTTCTAATTACTTTATTATCAACATGGTTTAATAAGGTATCCATGTCAGTAGTTTTTTCTACAATGTTTTATACATTTTGGAACTCAATTCAAATTTATCATTCGAAATCTATTTAGTTAATAAGAGATATAATACACAAAAAACAGTATACCTTCCCCCCCTCCTGCAGGTCGTGTCAGAGAATTCGGGTTTTAAATACACGTTGTTAAATACAGTATATAAATGAATTAATATTTCTAATAAATAAATACATTATGCCATTAATAAATCGCGTAGAGTTGCGGTAGTCGAGGTTGGTCTTGAAACAGGACTGCTTAGTAATTTCGCTGGAAGCGTTTCGTTGATTGCAGGAACCATTCTTGAGGTGCTTAATGTGATGCTTCTTTGCAGCGCATCGAAATTAAAAGTTGGATCTGATTCATCAGTTGGTAATTTACCGACCTGAGAAAATATTTTATATTAAGATTAACTGTTTAGAGTAAAAGACTAAAATAACTATAGCTATATATTGATATATAAATGTTGTATTTAGGAAAAAATTATAAAATAATTTATATATTAGAAAATATTATAATAATGAAGTGTGATCTAAAAAGAATAAGAGTTAAGAGCTATGGGGCATTAAGCTCAATGACATTAAACTCTATATAGTTTTAACTCTAAAAATCTGGTGTGACTGGCAGAACAGTAAACAATTTTCGATTACAGAAGGTAAGAGAAAGTTGTGTACTATGCTTGTCACACCAGATATTTTTGTGAAATATGGTTATTTTGCAAAATTTTAATCTCAAATTTGGATATTTTATACACAATAGAGAACCCTAAATAAATACAAAATTTCATAAGAATTGGAAAAAATGTTTTTAAATGTGTAAAAAGTTCCAAAGGGACCCGACCCCCCTTTTGAATCGAAATTAAGATGCAAGTCCCCATAGGGATTTAACATTGGCTCTATGGAAGGAAGAGCCGGAAAATGAATTTGAAAAATCTGAAATACTTCATCAGTAAAGTGGTACTTTAAACAATTTTCACGAAAAATTTTACTGATATACTTTTTAAAGAGTATATAAAAATTAATTGATTTTTGAATTTTAATCAAAATAGTTAGGGCCGATTTTGAGAAATTCAAAAAAAAAAAAAAATTGAAAAAATACTTCAGTAAAGTAGTAGTACTTTTTGGTCGATTTTGTTCAAAAACTTATTTTGACTGTCCAGGAAGGTACCTAACTTAAATATAAAATTTCAATCTCATAGCTCAATTCCTTCATGCTTACACACAGGCAGACACATACATACAGACGGGACTCAGAGAACCTCAATATATGTAAATCCATCAAAATCTCTTCTATGCCCGTGTCGAGAGATTGGTTTAGAAGTGAAACAAATCCTTCGATAACTACAGTGTGTGGATAAGTACTGAATAAACCTTTTCTTTCCGAGGACTTGTTAAATTACTTTTTGAACCATCCTGGTATAATATTGCGAAAAAATAAAAATTCTTAAAATTATTAATTATCAAAATTACTTTAGAACAATTTAAATCTTTAATATTTTAAAAGAACCAAACCCCGAATTGTTATAGATTTACCTAGATAAAAATTGCTCTGAAATGTAAAATTCAATATACCTCAAATCGTTTCCATTTGTAATTAATACATTTTCTCGTCCCGGGACTACTCTGGATTAGATTTAAGATGGTGGGATGTGCAAAACCAAAAAATTCCGGTCCGCGTCCACTCACTGATACCACATCCATTCCCAAACACTTGTTAATATGTCGTAATAAAATAGAATGACATTCAGATGCAGATGAGGACACAAAATGAGCAGAAAGGTCGTTATCAGCTGAAATTTCAAAACTAAAAAACAAAAATTTTATATTATAAATGAATATTAAAAAATTTACCTTGGGCCCATTCCTGAATCTAAAATTTTACAAGTATATATACACATTTTTTCTGGATCTTTTATACTCCCATATATTCTAGTTGAACAAAATCCAACAGGATATATATAATTTTCCGAATGGTAAGTACTTTTATCCGAAATTACCTAAAAACATATTCAATTTTTACTAAAAATAGAAAAATGTTTGACCTAAGTTTACTTATAAATAAAACATATAAATAAAAAAGTTATTATTAATAACTACGAAATACGAATCAAATTTAAGCTAGATAAACATGCATAAACAAAAATCAAAAACTTCAAATATGAAAGCGTTACAAGAAAGGAAGAGATTCTGACTATTTACAAGAGAAAAGGATGAATCGCTAAAACAATTTATTGGATTTTTTAAAATGTCTATATATTTTTAATATTTATATAAACAAGTTAAATCCGGGATTAAATTTGATATGTATAAAAAATAACTACGAAGATAAAAATGCATTAGAGTTTAGTTTTTCTTTGAGCCCTTGATCACCCCCAATTGGAACAATCTTCCTGCCACTATTTTTACCAAAACTTATTATAATCTCCAGTCATTCAAGTCTAACAAGCATCCTCTTAAATAACCTCTCTTCACCCTTTTACTCCCTTTTGTGAGATCATTGACCATTATAGGCCTGCGAACATTATGTAACCATTTTATATAGAAAAAATCTGGTGTGACTGGCGCTCAGCACACAACTTTCTCTTACCTTCGGTAATCGAAAGTTGTGTACTGTGCTTGTCACACCAGATTTTTTGTGTCGATATGTATTTAGTTTCCGACAGTACGGTACATTCGATTTTCAAGATGTAAAATTTATAAGAAAAATATTTATATTTTGTTCCCATGGTAACCATTTCTCCTATCTCCTCTATGGAGTACAAGAGTAAAGTGGTCTTCAGAAGATTTCAATGACAAAATGAGAATATACATTTTAAAGAGAATCTAAAAAATAATTTATTTTTGAATTAAAAAAAAAATCGTTGGAGCAAATTTAGAGAAAATCGAAAAAAACTGAAAAAGTGCATCAGTAAAGTACTAGTACTCTATGGCCGATTTTGTTCAAAAGCTTCGTGTCACGTAGGGGTGCCTAACTTAAATATAAAATTTCAACCTCCTAGCTCTATTCGTTCTTGAGATATTTTGTTCACAGACAGACAGACAGACACACAGACAGACCATGTCTGCGAAAACCACTTTTTTGGATTCAGGGGACCTCAAAACGTGTATATCCATCAAAATCTCGACATCGAATTTTTGACATGAATCCAATACTTTCTCTCTATATATATATTAACATATATATATAGAGGTAAGAGAAAGTAAAAAATTGAATAGTAATAAAATTTTTGCAAAAGCATAAAAAAAGGAAAAAGAGAATGAAAGAAGGTACAAGAAGTATTTTAAATAAATAATAATACATTAAATAATTTAAACATAAACCTCTCCTATGCTGTATACTGTTAACGTCCCTAGATTTATTGGAAATATAGGCTTTCCACTGATATCTAGAGGAATATTTTGAACGAATTTGATTTGTTTACTTGGTAGTAGCGGAGCGAGTTTACGTGATCTTTGCCTAGGATGTTCTAAAATAAAAAGAAAAATTAATAGTAAGAAATTTTTTTTTTAATGTTGAATAAAATAAATACCGTTTACTAATTGTGGTATTTTCTTTTTTACTGTTTTCTTCGGGCCATTTTCATGATTTGTTTGATTTAGAGATTTATGTGACGTAGATCGTTCGTTCACTGAAAATATAAAATTTCTATATTAACAATGTTTAAATATTTAACATATTGTATATATCAATAGTTCTCAGTAAGATACAAAAAAAAAAACTTATTTTTCCTAGATTTTATTATTTAATGTCTCCATGGGCGTCTATCAACAAGATGGACTTATCATTCAAAAAGGTTTGATGAGCAAGACATAACTATGAGCAAAAGTGTCAGATTTTTTGAGTATTATATTGAATATCTTTTGTTTGATTTTTTTAAGGGAGATATGGACCCTGTTATGCAATGGTGTGGCAAAGCCAAAAATTCAAAAATGAGTTAAGCACGGAATATTGTTTCAAATGCTTTAATTAATAGTATTTTTTATGAAATATGTCCTAAAAAAATTTATATTTAATGTTACTTGCACAATTGACAAGAAAAATTATATATAATCCAATGTAAACAAAAAACTTTATTGTTGATTTTCTCAAAACTCGATGTTTGGTCTTTGACACACCATTGCATAACAGGGTCCATATAATCTATCCATAATTTTTTTCTTTTAATATACGGGCTATATTATATGCCGAAAAATCGGCTATAAGGGCGCGTATCTATTTGTTGCATTTGCCCTTTGCATCATCCCGTATCACGTTGCGTATCAGTCGCTGATTCTTTTGCCCGTAACATTACATTCTATCATGAAACGGATCTCAGATATTTCTGAATCAGAGCTCTCCGAATCAGCCATGACGTCACCGTGCAAATTGAAGAGCTTCTAATAATCCATTTATTTCTTATTTCAATTGCCGACTGTCTTTATTCATCTTATTTTTAAGTGGCCGATTAGTCCTGATGCGGATCATCGTTTCAAATTTAGATACTCAGTTGGCCAACGGAGTCTTTTTCTGCTTGGAACTTAATCTCGGCGGCGATATGCATCAGGAAAATGTAACAAGTGGATACGCGCCTTACAAATAATACAATAATTTAACCTCTTTTGGAATTCAACAAAAGTCTGAAAATTCTAGTCACTACATTTTCATTCGTAAAGGGTATTGCAAAAAATTTGGATAAGGGGGCTGGGATCTGATTGTTTATATCTATAAAATTTAGTGATCATGTGCACATACGTTTAATTACTGATCACATTATTTATATGACATTTAAGTTTTGATATAGTTAGTAAGAAGAAACTTCATTATTTTATTCTTTTCTTATTTTATTATTGAATCTGGTTTAGCTAGTAAGTTAAATTTAAATCTTTGAAGAGAATGAAATAAATTCTTGCATTTATTTCTTGCGATAATTTTGTAATTATCAGATTGGTTGTTACTTTTAAATTTGTGATTTTTCATTTTTAAATAAATATGAATCGTGATTTTCAACGTTATGCTTTAATAATTTTTACTTTTTTTTATTAATACCTATTAAAATTTGGTTTATTTTTTCCTAAAGAATCTCACTTTGGCCTAAGAGTGCTCTCAAGTAAAAATAAAATTTTAAATTGATGAGACATGTAAAAATAAAAAATATAGAAATGTATAATTCCAAAGATATATTCGATCACAAATGAGATAAGGAAAATAATTTACTTAAGGACTTTCGGCCTAAGGAAAATATTTTTTAAATAATACTCCGTTTTATTGTAAATTTTTCGATGCCAAGGTAACTTAAGATTACTTACTATAACATATTGTATAGAAATGTCTAAACGTTGACGATTTGCAAAACAAACAATTGCTTGTGGTGAGGATCAAAATATTTACAAGCAAAAAATATCTTCCTTTGACCGAAAAATCGTGAGGGAAAATTGTTTGGGTACAACCAAGTCCAGTCCCTATGATAGAGAGCTGTCTACAAGTTTTCTTCCTTCATTCTTAGTTATCTACTAACAAGGTGAGATTAAATTTTAAATAATAAAAAGAAACAAAAATCTTGAGACTTTCCTATAATAACATCAGTAAAGCAAAAGTGAACCCTTCCACGAATTTGAATATTTTGATATTTGTACTCCAAAAGAATAACCACAAGAACCGAAGATGATTGTTACGAAAAGCTAGTTATCTCACCTGTCGCTTGTTGATATGAAAAAAGTTTTTTAATTAAATATTTTCTTTCTTCTTTTACTACTAGGATTCTTTCTTGTATTTGAGAAACTTGATCACATAAAGCGGCATTAATCTATGTGAAATAATAAATATCAAATTAAAAACTTATTTTTAAAGATATAAAAACTATTTAAAGCAACTTGCATAGACTAAATCTTTAATATCTTTCCTTAGTTTATAATACTTGTATTTATATTTCTTTCGTGAATTAGGTGACATTTTTGACCCGTTTGAAAATATCTGAAAAATAGAAAAATCAGCATTTTTTTATATATATATATATATGTGTACGGTATTTAATTTTTAAAATATCATCGTGAAATTAATAAAAAATTTTCATAGACTACACTGTGGGAGTAGGCAAAAAAACAAGATAATCAGAGACTAAATTTTATTCTTTAATATCTATGTGAAAAACTCTAAAAAAAATCGGGTGTGACTGGTCGCACAGCACACAACTTTCTCTTACATTCTAAAGAGGATCTAAAAAATAATTGATTTATGAATTTTAATCAAAATCGTTAGAGATTTTGAGAAATTTGAAAAAATCTGAAGAAGTACTTCATAAAAAACTGTTACTTTTTGGCCGATTATGTTGAAAATCTTATATTGACTGTCCGGGAGGGCACCTAACTTAAATATAAAATTTCAATCTCGTAGCTCGATTCCTTCATCCTTAAAATCTTTACAAACGCACAGACACACCAATTTGCGGGACCCACTTTTTTGGACTCAGGGGATCTCAAAACATGTAATATACGGTATTAGGGTGTCTCTTGTTTTTCGATTTTATTTTTTATTTTAAGTTATGCCCTCTAATTTTTTTTTACTTATATTATAAAACACTCGTAAATAAAATTTGACCCCATTCGGAGTTCATTAACGGTCGGGGGAGTAAATTTGCTCCCCCGATCGTCCTGGTCAAAATTCAAAAAAAAAATTTTTTTACGTATACGTTCTCATTTTGTTTAGTATATTAATAAAAAACACTCATAAATCAAATTTTTCGTCAATTGGAGTTCATTAAGCCCCCCCCCCCCCCTCCTCGACGCACCTGTGAAAAAATATCGAATTTTTTTTTTCACGAATAGGTCATAATTTTGTTGATTCTATTAAAAAAACACTCGCATAATTAATTTTACATCATTCAAAATTCATTAACCGCCCCCCTACCCCCCTTGAAAGATGTGAAGTTAGGTGGGAATTGTGGCGCGCGCCCGCGGAGGATTCCTCTCTTTAATATGGAGTTATTTAATTTTTTTTTGAAATAATTTAATTAGAAAATGGATAAATTTAGTTGCCTTAGCACCTAAATTCCAAACTTGACCACGCGATTCATAAATAGAGCTGAGCTACGAATGTTTCCACATCAGTAAAGTGTACTTCAAACAATTTCCACCAAAAATTTCACTGATATACTTTTTAAAGAGCATCAAAAAAATTGTTGATTTATGAATTTTAATCAAAATCGTGGAGCGAATTTTGAGAAAATCGAAAAAAAACTGTAAAAGTACATCAGTAAAGTACTAGTACTTTTTGGCCGATTTTGTTCACCCTTGGGGGGAAGGGGGGGGGGGGGGTGCCCAACTCAAATATAAAATTTCAACCACCTAGCCCTTTTCATTTCTGAGATATTTTGTTCACAGACAGACAGACCAATTTGCGGGTTTTTTTGGACTCAAGGGACCTCAAAACGTGTATATCCATCAAAATCTAGACATCGAATTTTTGACATGATCGCAATACTTTCTCTCTATATATAATTTAATTAAATTAACTACAAAGAAATATATATATATATACATATAAATTATGAATTAAGTTTACTTCTTGTTTATTTCATGATGTTATTAATTTAACTGTAAGGTGTTTAGGTCAGGGCAGTCCGATGAAGAAGAAGATATTGATGAAATATTGTAATTGGGCCTATAATTATTTTTCTGAATATTTTGTAACAGATTCATAACTCGTCTCCCTTCGAGTTGACTCAAGAACTTGATGTTTGTGTCTCGACCTTTTTAGAAAGTATAGATTCCCTCTCCCGGCCATGTAGTTACAAATTTCATATCAAATCTGACAGTTTATTTAAAATTTATTATTTTTTTTTTGTATAATTGAAAATTTTTTTTGAACAAAATGATATTTAATTAGAAAGAATTTTATAATGTCGATAATATTAATAAAAACTCAATTAACATACCTTTAAGAAATTAATTCCCGATTAAATTTGTAATATTTATTTAGGTTCCTTCTTAAAAACTTTAATTTCTCTCGTTCCTCTTGTATATATATATATATCGCTAAAAATTAAATTTATCGAAATAATATTTAATATAAAACAAAGGTAAATTCTATATATCACTTGAAATATCTTATTATAAGTATATAAATATATATGCAATTGAATAGAATATAAATTTAATAAAAATAGAAAGCTCTTTGCTTTTTGTAGTGTCAAATTAATTCCATTAATTCTAAGAAACAGACAATTAGGTTAACCAACCCAACAAATTCAAAATAAAAATAAACAATTTTTTTTTTTTTTTTTGAATGGTTCAGAATGTAGCATGTAGATTTCGGGTCGCAGAGTTGCCCTTCGGGCCTGCGGCTTATATTTATTCGAAACCAAAGTCCACAAGTCAGCGAAAGAGTTATATCGGGGGTGTTTTTTATTTGGAAATATATATTTGTAACAATTTAGCTTGGTTGGTCTAAAATATAATTTAATTCAATCATTTTGCTTGGACTATTTCTTTCTGGATTTTTGCCCTTTATTCTCACAGCCCATAACAATGCCATTAAAATTTTAGTTTTTGAAAATATATTCTAATCGACACTAGAACTCCGAAACTACCCTTCCCTTTCAAAAGCTTTTCTTTCTAATTTACACATTTCTCATTTCTTTATTATTTTATTATGAGTAAATTTAATAGATAAATCTATTTTTTTTTAAAGAAATAATTTAATAAATCAAATGTTCAAACAAGAAGTAAAGTTGAAAGAAATAGTTTCTCTTAATCAAGGTTCTTCAAAAATTGTCCCGAATATAAGTTTTTCATTTAACTAAAAAAAAAAATTAAGAAATATATTAAATAATTATTTTCTTTTAAAATTTTTATATTTTGAGATTATAATCAAAAATGTTGAGTAAATAAAAATTTTTGATATGCCTTTTGAAAAGAGAGCCTTTAGCAAAGAGTGGCTTTCCATTGGCCCTGCTTTTAATCATAATAAAATTTATTTTTCCTTTTGAGAAATTTAAATACATTTTTCTTTCTTTAATTTTTTTTTGTGATTCATAAATGTCAATATATATTCGAAAATAAATATTTCCCCCATTCATATACATACATGCGTCTTGTGTATAGTATATATATATATATATATATATATACATAGCACAACTGCCAACCACTTTTTAATTCTCTCTCTACTTTTTATAACGTTATTATTTTATTCTCTTTAGTTTTTTTTTATTTTTACATTCAGGAAATTGTTAAATATATATTTTTTAATTAGATTTTAAACAAAATACCAACAAATGAAGTGAAATGCGAATGTTTTGTAAATTTCTAATAAGAATTCCTAATTCATAATTTTTTATTAAAAGAATTTTATAATTAAAGTTGATTCAGTGAAATGTTCAGTTGATAGTTTTAAGGATTTTTATCATGATTATTGGAAAGAACATTCCCATGAATATTTTATACTCAATATTGGTGTATTTGTTTTATTTTTTAAATATCACCAAGACAGAATTATTAATTAATGTCAAAAATCAGGTAAGATTCCTCTTTTATTTACTATTAATTGTTTTTAACATATTTGTAAAGTTAAACACAACCACTTATAGTAGAAAATGTTGAAATTCCTTGTTACTTCATTTATCTAACTTCAAAAATCAAAATACACTCATTTGTAAAGAAACTGTAACATACAATCCCATGTCACACTTCTCAACCAATATATATAAGATATATACAGTATATTATTATTATTTATATATTTTATAATTAATGGCCCATATTAACCTTTTGTTGAGAAAGATTTTTTTGGGGGATATTCCAAAAAAGACGAAATGATAACAATTTTCTCTATACTAATCCAAACCTATAAGTCAAACAATTTTCTTGGTCTCCTAAGGATAATTTCCTTCAAATCCACCCGATCAAAATCTTTGATTTCTTATTCCATGGAAACCATGTATCTACAGCATCACTAACCTGATCTTAAAGCCTTTCTCTTTATCTATTATCTCTATTGTGTAGTGATTTATTTTATCTTTCAGTATAACTAATTGTTTATTTTAACTAATTTCTAGGGTTGTTTTCAAGATGATTCGTTGACTAGTGTTGGAGGTGAGTTCTATATATATATACCAGGATGCAGTATATAAAATTCTTGCTAATTCTTAATATTTCTTTATATTTTTCGGCCAAGATACATTATAAGGTTTCAATCCGTCGAAAAACATTAGCACAATAAAGAAATATAAAATAATTTCAAGAATTTATTCTGAATATATATGGAACTCGCCTCCAATACGAGTCGACGTCTCATCCTGAAACCCTAGAAATATGAATCTTCAGAAACCTCAAATAAAAATATTTTATCTATACTTATATACTTTATATGTCAAAACAGAACTCCCGTCAAATTTATTTCGCGAAACACCATTTCTACCTAAAGATTTTCTTTAAAATATTATTTTCCTTATTTTTAATTAAAGTTTTATATATATAAAAGCAGATCGGACATGTGTTTTATAAATATTAACAAAATTCCTAATTAAAACAATAAGTTTATCTTCCTTCATTCATTATTATTCTTTAATCTGTCATGTGTTGATTTTGGAATAGATCAAATGATCCTACCCTCCCCCAACTCTTAGTGATCCATAAAATCCTTGCCTCTACTAAGACCCAAGCTCTTAAAAAACGCTAATCCCGTCCTTATACTCTTCAGCTAATATAAATGTTTCGCAAAAAAGCATTCCTTGCTCTCCATTTGAGACTAAGATACCACCATTTAACTCAAGTCTTGTCTAAACGAAACAGTAACGGCTTACTCCAATTTCTATACTTTTATTCTTTAATTCTTCCCCTCTATTTTCATTTTATTACTCTTTGTACTATAAAAATATTCCAATTAACTTTTCGTTAAAGGGAGGCGATGTTTTACAAGAGTCAATTTCGGCAAATGTACTTGATGATGCCGTTACTTTGGAATTTCAACGTTCTGATGGCACATTAATAACACAATTACTTGATTTTCGAAATGAAGTGCAAATTTTAAAAGCCCTAGTTCTTGGAGAAGAGGAAAGGGGCCAGAGTCAATACCAAGTTATGTGTTTTGTATCACATTTTCATAAAAATGATTTCATCTCTTCAGATGCAATGGCTAAATTAAGACAGGTAAAAGATTATTTAATTATTTATTTCAAACATTCTCAAAGACTATAATCATAATATATAAATATATTAAGGGGATTCAGGAGCGACGTCTAAACGTACTTTAAAAAAAACTAGACTATTATAAGGAATTTTTCAATGCGGTTTTTTTTTTAAATGAATTAAATTCATAAGAGATTATTGGGACATCGAGCTATAATTTTTTTTAATGACTTATTAAAAAATTAAGGAAATTAATTTTTTTGTTATCAAGCAAATACAAAAAAACAATCAGTCCCAATAATCTTTAATTTTTTTAAAATTTAAAAATGAATTTATTGTTATTATTAATCACATATTAATTAAGAAATTTTTAAAATAAGCTTAGATTTATTTAAAATTCAACTGTCAAATTAGTTCAGCATTCTTGCAATAGATGGCAGGCTAGTCTAATAGCTGATCCCCTTTTGGCCTATATCTATATATTTTTATGCTTTTATAAAAGATACATAATATATAATAACATTTATAAAGTATTTATTGTTAAAAGATCAATGAAAATTAACCAAATGCATTAAATATTATTAGCTACCATTTTGACATCTCTTGGCAAATTTTTGAATTACTTGATATTTGGGCACACAACGCCATCTTAGCGGGAAAAACATGCATAACCACTTCGCTCCCGTAGCCCCTTAATATAAACATTATAGATCATATCTACAATACCACTTTTGGACATAATAAGTATTTTTGAATTTAGTCTTAGAAACGATGTAACACCTGTTTTTCCTATTATAAAATTCCTTCAGTATTTTTGAAATTGTAGAAAAGTTTATTTCTTTATAAATAGTTTTTTGTATGTTCCGTAGTCAAATCACTAATTTAAAATAATTTTCAGAAAAATCCTGGAACAATACGAGTTCCTGAAGAAGATCGAGGACGATCAAATGTTTCTCTTAATTTAAGTGTCGATCTTTCCAAAAGTGCTGGCATCTCAGCCCACGTGGCCCCACTTTGTGCAGAAGCGTCAACAGCTACATATGCCAGAGATTCAGATTTAGCCCTCTGGGCTGCTCACCAAGGTATTTGAAATCATTCTTCTACTTCAATTCAGTTCATGTTAAGTGAACGCGCATACAAGTCAAAGTTCAAAAATTGCTTTTTTTTTAATTACGATTAATTAAAAAACATTTTTTAAATTTATAGAAAATACAAAAAAAACTCTATTATGAAAACTGCAATTTTTTTTTTAATCTAACCTATAGTAATATAATAAAGTGATGACCAAGTCAAAAATAAATTTTGTATTTATTTAAATATTAAAGGTTATCAAATCACTTATATGCATATCTTTATATATTTTTATGCTGTTATAAATAATATATAATAATATTTATATTCATTATTAAAAGATCAACGAAAATCAAATAAATACATGCGATTAAATATAGCCCTACCATCCTGCCATCTGTTGGCAAATTTTCGTAATAGTTGGGCTTTTTGACTAAATTTTTAAGACCCCTAACGCCATCTTGTCGGCAAAAACATGCGAACAGCTTGCCTCCTGAAGCGCCTTAATTTTTATAATTCGTGAGCGATTGAAGAATAACAATTTGTTAATTTTAATATTATAAATACAAAAGTTTTAAAGATTATCTTATATTATTAAATAATTAATAATTGTTTATTTTATAGGTGGATCTCTAAATAACTTGTTAGCCGCTGTTACGCCTACTCCTCAGGCTCCTCGGCGATGTTTGGAAACCGTGGACCTTTGGCATCCCTGCACTTGTCATCTTGAAACGTGTATTGGATGGTTTCCGTGTGGCCTTAAATATTGTAAAGGCAAGCCGGAAGTAAAGCCTGATGCGAAGAGTTCTGGCGCTTCGGCTGCTGCCGCCGCAGCCGCTGCAGCTGCTGCCTATCGTTGTGGTATCAAAACATGTAAGAAGTGTACACATTTTTCTTATTATGTACCTCAAAAACAGCTTTGCCTTTGGGATGAGTGACCTTTTTTTTAAATATATATAATAAAAAAACTGTTAAAAGGACTCAATTCTCTCCTAAGCTGACATACGTAATATAATGAACCACATCACTAGATCACCAGGTGGTCAGTGGTACGAGAGCACTTATTTTAATGGTTCTCTTCCAAATCCAAATCCAATTAGTCCCTCCCTATTATCTCGGTTTTCTATTCTAACTATTATATTTTGAATGCTTCTATTTTATTTTATATCCTTAATCTCTATTTTTTTAATATGAAAATTACATTTTATACTTAAAAAAAAAATCTTAGATGAAATTTTCTACTGAACTTTTAGCATTTTTAAATAATAAAATAGGTTTTGTTTCGGCGTCTACCATGCTCTTCAAAAGTATTGAATCTATCAAATATTTATTACACTGAATGAATTTTATCAAATAAATGAGAAATTTATTGTTGAGTATGAAACAATTCAATATGCATATATTATATGGACCCTGTTACGCATTAGTGTGTCAAGCGCCAGCTACCGAGTTTTGAGAAAATTAACATTAAAGTTTTTTGTTTTCATTGAATTATATATAATTTTTTTTTTTTGTCAATTGTGCAAGTAACATTAAATATAAATTTTTTTAAGGCATATTTCATAAAAAATACTATCAATTATAGCATGTGAAACAATATTCCGTGCTTAACTCAATTTTTAATTTTTTTTGGCGCTTGACACACTAATGCATAACAGGGTCCATATATTCAATTAATATACTGTATTTAAATTTCATTTTGTTTTAAATATTAATGGTCATTATGTATCAATAGCATAACTATACCTTTACAAGTTCAAATTGGTATTAATCAAAAGCTAAATGACATCAGTGGGCAAAAGTTTAGGAATGGCCAGAAAACTAAGGGGATTGGGGGGTTTGAATGTTCCGGGTGATTATCCCCCCCCCCCCCCACCTCCCTTCCCAAATTTTAAAGAATATAAAATAATCTTAACACTATTTTTTTCTCAATATATACAATAGATGAAATGAGCAGGTAGTAGGGCTGGATCGGTAATGGATTTTCATTACCGACCTCGATAATGAAAAAAAACAGGTTTTTCTCGAAAGTCGGTAAAAACCGGTTTTTCTCGAAAGTCGGTAAAAATTTACCGCCCGCGAACCAAAGTTTGCCGCCGCGAACATTTTTTTTCGCGGAACCAAAATTTTTTCCCGTCCGAAAAAATATTTTACCTTTTCTTTAGAGACGCCAATTTTTTTGCCGCCCGCGGAACAGAAATTTGCCGCCGCGGAACAAGTTTCGCGCGGAACATTTTTTTTGCCGCCGCGGAACATTTTTTTTTTCGCGGGACCAAAATTTTTTCCCGTCCGAAAAAATATTTTACCTTTTTTAGAGACGCAATTTTTGCCGCCCACGGAACCGGAATTTGCCGCCGCGGAACATTTTTTTTTCGCGGAACCAAAATTTTTCCCTAACCAAAGTTTGCCGCCGCGGAACATTTTTTTCTCGCGGAACCAAAATTTTTTACCGTGCGAAAAAATAGGTTTTTACCGACTTTCGAAAAAAACCGGTTTTTAAAGCATTGTACAGTTATAAAAAATAAATTTTTGAAATATTTACAAGCAATATATAAATTGAGTATATGAACTCAAATGACAGAGCATTGGTGTGTATTTATTATTCATAAATTATTTCTACAAAATACACCCCGTTTCATAACTATAGGTACACACGTTTTTTTCGTTTAATACTGGTTAATTTCAAAATGTAACTTTAATTTCTCTTTTGAAAATAAAAAATAAATAAAATAAAAGCTATTAATGATTTAAATTATTAATAAAAACTATTATTATTAAATTAAATCAAATAATATCAATTTTCATCTGTTTCATAACTATAGGTACAGTAGATTTTTTGTGCATTTAATACACTAATTCACTTTAATAATTCGTGGGTCCTCCTTTCTTTTCTCCAATGGCATGAAGTCGTCTTGGCATACTATTAATTAAATTGTTCAGATCATTTTCTAAAGTCAAACTTTGCCAAGCTCTTTGAATAGCCATTTTTAGGGAACTGATTGATTGAAATTGTCTGTTATTTGCATAAACAATTTTTACTAGTTTTCCCCATAAGTTCTCGATTGGGTTTTGATCAGGTGAACAGGCTGGCCAATCTAAAACTTGAATGTTTTTATTGGTCAACCATTGTTTTGTGGCTTTACTGGAGTGAATGGATGCGTTGTCCTGCTGGAAAATCCAATCTTCATCTTCATATTGTTTTAAGAACGGCAGCAAATTTCTTTCCAGCACATTAATATACTCTTTACTGTCCATTCTCGTCGATGGGAAAGCTAACGGTAGGGTTCCGCGTGAAGAGAAGGCTCCCCAAACCATTAGACTTCCTCCTCCAAAATTTCTTTTAGAAAAGTACCGGGGCTCTTTTCTCAGGTCCCTCCAGTAATAGTGAAAACTATCTGGACCATCTAAATTGAACTTTTTTCATCGGAAAATATAACCTATAATATAATTTATAAAATTATATATGATTTGTATTTAAAAAAAAAAAAATTGTTAAACTGTTTTGAATTCTCACCTTAGTCCAGTCTCGACCAAGAATTCTTAAAGCAAACTGGCGTCTGGCTTCCCTATGGGCGGTGTATGTCGTGGAGCAGGTTTGAGACCTTGGCTTAGTAAATATTCAGTGCCTCGAATCACACGATAAACTGTGAATTTCGAGACATTTAGATTTAAATCCGACTTCAAATCATTCAAGCTTCTAATGTTGTTGCTTGCTGCTCGAATTATCCGGCGTTCATCTCGCTTAGATAACTTCTTTTTTGGTCCTCCTCTTTTGAGTGAACCATATGCATCCGGATTATGAAGGAATTGCCAAACAACATTGTGACTTCGATCAATTTTTCTTGCAATGTTTCTAAAAGAATATCCTTCTTCTCTAAATGCAAGAATTTTTCCTTTTTCCTCACTAGTAAGATATGTACCACGAGGCATTATAAATAATTAGTAATTAAAGAATAAATTATGTGATAATTACAAATTCAGACTGTTTATTCTGAGAATATAAGCAATTATTGCGTTATGTACCTATAGTTATGAAACAGATGAAAATTGATATTATTTGATTTAATTTAATAATAATAGTTTTTATTAATAATTTAAATCATTAATAGCTTTTATTTTATTTATTTTTTATTTTCAAAAGAGAAATTAAAGTTACATTTTGAAATTAACCAGTATTAAACGAAAAAAACGTGTGTACCTATAGTTATGAAACGGGGTGTACAATGCTATCAGCTTTATATACAATGAGAAAAACATTTGGTAGTAATAATTTATAAAAAAAATTGTATATTTTATTTTATTTATTCAAATCTTTCTCTGTATATTTTTATTTATTTTTGCGAATTCAGTGCAGAGGGATTGAACTCCTCCCCCCACGCCTCGTCCTTGGCGATGGGGATTCCTCTTAATCCCCATTTCCAAGAACGAGGCCATCTTGCCCGTTCTTCCCCCCACCTCTTCATTAAGTTGCAATCACACCGGGACCTGATATATATATTTATAAAAAATAGAGCACGATTAACACACAAGATAAATCAATTAAGCTTGTAATCCAGAGTTGAAGGTAGGTTAGGTTCAAATACACCCCATGGCAAAAATTAATCCAATTCCTCTTTTGGGGAAAGAAGTGGGAACCCACCCCAGTATTATTCCCATGAAAGTTCTACTCTAAAGTGATCAAAACGTGACAGTCCTTCAATTGATCTTAAAACAACTTTACTCTCTGGTGTCATTTTGGTTCTCATAAATGCAAATTTGAACTTGAAAAGGTATAAAAGATCTGTATAAGAAAATATCTGTATATATTTATTTTGAGTCATTAAGATTATTAAGAGGACTTGGTCCATTGCTCTCTTCTACACTTATGGCAGTTGGTTTGATTTTTTTTTTAACCAGGCTGAAAAATGTCAAATAAGACAAGTTCCAATATTTTTCAAGAGCATGGTATATCTAAACTTGATTGGCAAATCAAAATGTAAATTTTAAGATATTTTATTTCAATCAAAATCTCTGCTCATTGTAAAATTGTCTAAAATATACTTATAGTCTTATACAATCGACCTTTGATGTTCAGTTTTCGATTTTCCCCTTCCTAGGCAATATTTATTCAAGTTTTTAAAAATTATAAACAAAATTATAATTTGGGCCTATTATGCGTATCAAAAATAAGTAGCTCCTTGTTTCGTGTTTATTGATAATAATAAGCAAAATACAAATTTCATATTATATAACATAGTATGAAATTTACTATTTTTGAATTTTATGTAGCTCTACTAATTGAAACAAAAGAGAGTGCCCACTTATTTTTGATACTCATAGTACAACAGTATACGAATAATTCGTCAAGTATCTTAAAAATTCAAGAACAGTTGCTTTATTTTTTCATATTATCTATTAATATTAGGGAAGAGGGAAAACTTCGAATTTCAAAGGACGACTATATATGTAAATAGATAAATTATTTATTCTTAAGATTTCCTGCTCTTTTATATTCGTTGTTTATAATTACACATTAAATTTTTTATCAACTAACAGAATGTAATCTCAAATAGAAATAACGTTATCAAAATTTGTTTTCAAGCTTCCCTAACTATATTTGTCATTTTTAGAATGATGACTTTGTGTATGAGTGTGTTTTGTATGTCTGGTCATTTTTTTCTTCCAAGATAACACAAAAATATCGTATTACTTGGAATTTTAGCCGCATAGAGTAAATTCAAATTTTTAGATCTAGAGAATTCTCTTTCTATATTATTTAAAAAAAGAAAATAAATAATTCTTTTCATTTTTAAATAATATTCATATTATAAATAAATTATATTCGGAGTTGTGAGGAACTTCGTTCCTGGCAGGGGTGCCACGACCCCACACGTTTACTTTTTAAAATTATTTCTTCCAACTTTTAAATTGTAAACCTCTTCTGCGACTTAAATTTGAAGTAATTTGGTAATTAATAATTCGATTGTGTTCAGTGAGTAAAAATTAAAGCACTCCATGTGATTATTTCATTGTTTTTATAAAAGAAGATGGAAATCTTAAAAACAATGAAATAATCATATCCAAAAACTCATGAGTGTGCTTTAATATTGTCACTCACTGTACACATCAATTAAACAAATGCTCAGTTCTGAATGAGTTTTACTAGTCAAAATCAAACCACTAGTAGGGAAGAAGGCGTGCTATATTTTTTCCTTAACTGTATATATATAGTTTGTTTATTGAAATATACACATGTATTTAAATTTGTAGAATTATTTTCGTTGCTCTTGAGAATTCCTAAATCCTATATAAATATTTTTTTCTTAAACGATGTTAAAAGAGCAAAAATAAATCTTAAAAATATATATATATATATATATATATATTGTAATGATTGATAGCAGAGAGAATTTTAATTAAGTTAAAGAATTGGTGAATTTAATGTAAGAGGGATTGAATGTCAAAGATGCTATCTGATTTGGATTTCCCATATTATTCGAATTGTTTTTTTATCAGAATTGAAATATTATTTTCAACGTTCAATCAAGTAAACTAAATGCACATTAAAAATTTGTAATTAATTTATTCATATTTATATACAATTTGTCATTAAAACATGAATAATAAATGTAAATAAATCTATATGATTTCCTAAATGTTGTTTGACTTATTCAAAAAATAATCCCCCTCCCCTCCCTCGAGTCCAAAAATTTAAATCGCAAAGTACACAACTCTCTCTTACATTCAATAATCGAATGTTGTTTCTGTTTTGGCACCAGTACATGAAAATCCAGGAAAATTCTACAGGCCTGGAAAACCTTAAAAACTGGGAATTATCATGGAAATATCAGGTAATTTTGAAAAGAATCAGGGAAATTTATCGCGCCTTCTAAAACTATGTCAAATTTATTTTTCACTGTATCTTGAAAGTGGTAGAAAATAAAAAGAAACAAATTCTAGGACATTCTTCGATCTACCAGTATTTTAATATTACTAAATGATGTCCAAATGATTTCTAGAAAAGTTTCTTGAATGAGGTGGCGAATAGCTAAGCAGGACAAGCTGCAAATAAATGGGATTAAGGAATGTTAGCTCGTTCGGGTTCGAGAAATCTCCTCATCGGGATTGAAAGGTGCGAGATAATCTCACCCTCCAGGAACAGACACAAATGAGTCAATTTCAATTCTTGAAGGTTGGAATTTTTACGTGGATGAAATTTTCTTTTCTTCTAAGTAATTAAATTTCAGCAACTTGGACTTGTTTCAATTTTATCACGGGAAATAATTTGCAAAATGTATGAGTGAGTGGCAAATATAATATAATTCTTTTCTGGGCGGTTTTTTGCTTGAGGATCGAAATTGTCAATTTTCTGAGATTTCATTCATGTTTTCTATATTTTAAAAGATCATCTACAAGTTATCTGAAAAAAATTTTTATTCTAACTAAAAATATTCAATCGAAATTATTTAAATGTAATTTTATAATATTAAAAAAATTACCTTTCAGTAATTAATTACTCCTCTAATATCTACTAGAAAAAAACATTTATTTACAGAATAAGAGCATAAATTAAAATTTTGACTTCATTGCTTAAAGAAAACATTTGCCTTGTTCAAATGCCCTGGCAAATGAAAAGATTAGAATCGATGGGCTGTGGAGTTGATTATAACTTTCTGCATCGCTGGCTTTTTATATATTTATTATAAAGTCAGATGTATAATGAGCAGATCTTTCGTCGCTCTTTTGGATAAATACTATTATTTATTTATGAAAATGAGTCATCCTAAAAAAAAAAAAAAAAAAAAATTGAATTAGTATTGACTCTAATCAGTTAATTATGAGAATATCAAGTTAGTGTTTACTATTTACCTTTCATTTGCGAGATTTTTTCTCTTCTCTCACATAAATATTAACTAATTAAAAGTAAACGCCAAAAAAATTATCTCTTTTAGTTTTGCGGCAACAATTATTTATTTATGGAATAATATTTAAATGTCTCAATTGTGTTATTAAACATGTTATAATTCCTGACCTGAAAAAAAATTTAAATTAGCCTTAACTCTAATCAGTTAATTTATAAGAATTTTGAATTAGTGTTCTAATTTATTTGCGTTTACCTTTAATTTTCCAAAATTTTCTCTCTTCTCTCACTTTTTTACACTCACAAAAACACTAAAAAAAAAAAAAAACACCAAAAAAGTTATCTTCATCTACTACAACATAGAGTTTTTGTAATAAATGAAAATAATAAAAAAAGAAAAGCAAGAAGGTTGTAATAATTAATTAACCCTTGCTTGCCGAATACAAATTATATATATATATATTTGATGAATAATATATATATATATATATATATTTACCGTAAACCGGGAGTCTGAGGAAATCATATCAGTGAGAATGAATGTGATTTTTTGGATTACAAGCAAACGAGTGAGGGGGCTGGTGGAAGAGATCCTACCTAGCCTAACACAAAATACGAAGACAATAGAGAGAGTATTTGTAACCCCGTCTCCACCATCAGATCGGTGGAGCCCTCGGGTTCCTAGCCTCAAGGATTGCAATCCCTCCAGGCTATTCCTGGAGAAACTGCATCCTTCCCTGACTCGATTTACTCAGAGAGCCACCTCAAACCCACCCTCAAAGATACAAAAACATATCAGACTCCCGAATGCGCTTACTAAAGACGTCTTTTCTGATCATGGAATAAATCAACGAGAATATCTTTCATTTTAGGTCTCCGTATGGATCCTAAATTAAAAGAACAAATCAAGACATCCGAACAAAACGAACTAGTTAAAAGATTAGAGGAAGGCACCTGAAGCTAATAACAACAACTATCCAACAGAGACCTAAAATGAAAGTATTCACGTTGGTTTCTCCACTATTAGATTCACGAGGAGCAGCTACAGGTTCATAACAAAATCCCTCTTGTTAGCTCGTTGGCATGGTGCACCCTCCACCCCTCTAGATTTAAACCTTTAAACTACATTTAAGGTGTAAAAATAAATTTTCTAAATTATAAATATCGAAAAGTGAATACAATTAAATATGTATTCGTTTAGCAATCACACCTTAAGCCCTGGGTATTAAGAAGATGATAATGAAATCCCGCGGCGGAAGAGGCTCTGTTCTCTCTCTCTGTGTCAGCTGAAAAAAGAACATCCTCAAAAGCTAATCTAATCTACCCCCTTTAATATTCTTGCACCATGCTTAATATTCCTTTGTTCTGTTGACCCTCAGGAATCTGTAACAAAAAAGAAATTAAAATCAGATCATTTATATAGTTTTGGATTTATAAGAGTATGTTTAGAGTATAAAATATCCACCTCCTGAGGGGTTGACGGTCGCTCGAAGCTGCTTGCCTGGCCCTCGTAGAGCTGATCCATCCATCGAAGCTCCCTTGCACTCGTAGAGCTGATCCAGTTGATTGCACTAGTTGAACACTGAACACTGAACACAAATTCCACTGGAGAAACACAAACCTGCAAAAGAGAGATTGTTTAAGAATCTATCCCATATAGGTCTAGCAAGCTAGTGAAAATAATTTTCCATTAGGATTTTATGAATGAAGTTTAAAGGAGTACGTCCCAGAGATTTATTTCCACCGGTCAAATTTTTCAAATCTAGCCTATATATATATATATATACTAGGGTATGTACGGGTATATGGCCAATTTCTATATTTTTGTTATCAGAAAGTACGTCGCATAAATAAAAGAAATAAAAAAAAGAAATTTATTAATATATAAGCATTTTTTAATAAAAGTTTTGTCTTTGAGAGGGTCCGGGGGTCATGTATATACGGTATTTTAAAAATATTTTTGGGTATGGGAGGAGGAGAATCTTTAAAAATATGAGTTCGCCCCCCTCCCCCCCCAGTAAAAAATTCTATATACGCCTCTGATATTAGATGCATATAAATAATCACCACGATTGAAATAACCTTTTAATATTATGAAAAAGGGCGAGGAATGGCCACCGAAACTTCTATAATGGATGTAATTCTAATAACAACACCAACAACAATTAGAATAGTAATATCGCATTATAAATATTCGTTTAATATTTTTAAAAAGGATAAAAGATGAATATTATCTGATTCCAAAATGAAATCAAAGCTATTTGGAAACTTATTTTTTATTCAAGTGGAAAATGTGTTATATTAAAAATTTTATTGACTTATTTTGTAAGATATGTTAGACTGATTTTGCTTAAAATAATTCACTCACATTTAAAAAGATAATTAGAGAAATTAAAATAATTAATAAAATACAATTAAGGGTTTATAAAAGAAAATAAATAAATGAGAAAGATGAGATGAAAGGTTAAACGCTGGGCAACTAATTTTCTCAACTCACACTCACATAAAATGATTTAATTTGTTAGAAATAAATATTATATAATAAAATCATGCGAAATGGATTAATTATCAAAAGAAATAATTAAATTTACCTTAATAAATGTGATGACAGCTGAATTTAGGCGGTAAACATGTTACAAAAAGGCGCGATTTTGGCAGGTCCAGGGAATAAACGGGAAGGGACATCACGTAGTGAAAAATGGAGTGTTTAAAAATCGGTTTAGAACGACTGCTTACAGCGCCTCTTAACGGCAGCGCCAGTGAAACATGAAGGCTTTTCTCCCGAATGAATAAAATACCCTGAATAAAACTATATCGTATCTATATGGCTTCTCACCCAAATGAATAAAATTGTTAAGTGAATGGTTTTTCTCCAATTTAAATAAAAAGCATAAAGTTACAAGTTAACATATATATTTATTAAAATTAAAAAAAAAAATATACAATAGATTTTTTACTATTATTAAAATAAATATAACAAAAGCATATAAAATATTTCTTTTTTCCAGTCAACCTCTAATAAAAAGCATAAAGTTCCAAATTAACATAACATATATATTCATTAAAATTAAAAATGACTAAAGTAAACATTATTGTTGTTCATAAAAAATTCGACAAAAATATACAATATATTTATAATTATAGGATAATTATTATTAATTTTGGAATTGTTCAATTTTGAAATGCTCGGAGCAAACCTCGTAATGAGTATGAATATTTGTTGATTTGTTAAAGAAATCAGGATTATTTACTGTATAATTTGTATCCATGAATCTCGAAGCTGTATGTTCAGTGGAAAACAAAACATTTTTATATTTTTCGTTCCTGGATATCTGGAGCTCGGCACACATCTTTTCTTCTCCGGTTACATGCTGTACGAACAAATATATATTTATATTTTTTGAAATGCCAAAACAAATAAATTGAGCTAAAAAACCAACCTGATTTTGTATATTTGAAGAAATTCAATCGTTGACAATTTTGATCAGGAAACACATTGACTTTGTTTCATATGCTTGAAATGACAGTTATTCACTGGTTTTTTGAAAATAACCGTAATGCATGGATGGACCAATGGGAACAAATGTGTCTCCTGCGCATGCGCCCGCGATCAACTCAGGCGACACTAGCACCATCATACGCCAGCGCCAGTTATATTCATTCTGAACATAGGAACTATATCTCAAAACGCACACCAAATCGCTCCATTGACTTGTCCCCCCCTGGGCAGGTCAAAGAATACCTCCCTGTCAAAGAAGCTGTCAAATGGACGAGCAACTCTTTGACTTTCACTAAAAAATTAAAAAAAAAAATTGTATAAAATAAATTATTCTAACTTTAAAAATAATTTAGAATAATTTTTTATATAAATTTTTATTTTTCATTATATCAAAAAAAAAAAATATTAAATTCACATGTCTGTTAAAAATTCGTATTTTTCTTTTTTCAAAGAAATAAAATATTATTTTATAAACAAAATTAATTTTGAAAAATTCTTACATACTATATTTTAAAGTTAAAATAATTTATTATTTAAATTTTATTTTTCCCTAAACATAGGGGTTACCAAAATTTATATTCCACAAATCCTTTCTCTAGTTATAATGACAGATAAATGAAATTATAAGTTAGCATTAAAAATAAAAGGAAATTGATAATATGATTTAAAAAAAAAGTGCAGGAGGTGGGTTTGAACTCGCGAAGTTTGGTTACGTGAGAAAAAAAATAGATTTCTTGATGACGAATTAACCACTTGAGCCACGCTTGATTTTAATTTTTATAAGAAAATATAAGCCATATAAGAAACATGAAATAAAATAAATATTAAAAGAATTTTAATATTCTACATATGATATATCATTTTTCATTACTTTTTATGCGTATTAATAATTTATAATCAAAATTTTAATTGCATTCATAGTTTTCAAATAATTCAATGGGCAAACGTCAGATTGTTTATGCCTTGATGTAATTAAACCAAAAACTCTATCTAACATATGATACATGTAATTAATTCTTGAATTCCCCCCTGATTCCAGAGAACTAAAGCCCTTTTAATTATATGATCTAATTTGGGAGTTATTGGCGATCAAAGTTAAGACTATTTTCGAGCTATTTTCGACTTTAATGACATCAAGACTCAATTTTCTATATTATCGAAAAAGCTTATTTAGCATTGTCTGATCAAAACCAAATTTTTACCAGAGATTTATAATTAAAAAATGAGTTTTTTTCCAAAGTTTCATTGAGATTGGTAAAGAAATAAATAAAATATTGACTATTTTGTAAATTGAGTTTTAGAATTTGGGATCCCGGATGGGTAAAGAGAGCCGTCTATGAACCGGCTCTAGGCTTGCAACTGAGATCCCGAATTCTAAAACTTAATTTACAAAATAGTCAATATTTTATTTATTTCTTTACCAATCTCAATGAAACTCTAGAAAAAAAACTCATTTTTTAATTATAAATCTCTGGTAAAAATTTGGTTTTAATCAGACAATGCTAAATAAGCTTTTTCGATAATATAGAAAATTGAGTGTTTGTGATGTCATTAAGGCCGAAAATAAGACCTAACTTTGATCGCCAATAACTCCCAAATTAGATGATATAATTAAAAGGGCTTTAGTTCTCTGGAATCAGGGGGAATTCAAGAATTAATAACATGTATCATATGTTAGATAGAGTTTTTGGTTTAATTGCATTAAGGCATAAACAATCTGACGTTTGACCATTGAATTATTTGAAAACTATGCATTTTATAGAAATTTTGAATATAAATTATTAATCCTCATAAAAAATAAAGAAAAATGATATATCATATGTGGAATATTAAAATTTTTTTAATACTTTTTTATTTCATGTTTCTAATATGGCTTATTTTTCCTTAATTCAATTATATAAAGTGTGGCTTAGGTGGTTAATTCGTCATCATTCATCTATATTTTTTTCCATTCTCACGCAACCAAACTTCGCGAGTTCAAATCCACCTCCTGCACTTTTTTTATTCTTAACTGTTTTTTATACCTCCAGTGAGGGGGGGGGGGGGCTGGCGTATTAATTTTTAAAATTTTATATTCAAAATAAAATTTATTTCCCAAAATAATAAAAACCTCTGCAGCTCACAACTAGGTCGGTCCCCTTTGTTTTGCGCCCCCAGCCCAGTTGCCCCCGTGGCGGGCGCCTGTTTTGCCACGCCCTCGTTACGGCCCTGTTCCCTGGTAACAATTACAACGTTTCGGCTCAATCTGTGGCTTTCAGGCACAATTTAGCTAAGATTATAAAGGTTGTTACATCTCACAGCAAAACTCAAATCTGTCTTTTATTAAGTTTAATTTGGATCTGTCAATCATTTGTCAACTGGCATTTTTGAAAATTTGTTTTTATATATAAATAATAAAAAATAGGACTCATTCTAGTCATAAATGATTTTTTTTTTTTTTAATTTCCTTTCTCGTTGGGTTTGCGCATGCGCATTCCAGTTTTATACATAATTTTATACGTTTTATACAGTTTTATCTGCAATTTTGGTATAAAACTGCAAAACATGGCGAGTTGTGCATCTTTATTCTTATACCACTGTTATCTATAATTGTCATTAAATTTTGGACACTTTTCTTAAAATATGTTTTGATAAATATTATTTTTTTTTTTAATTGATTACAAATTTTATAATCATATACTCAAAGTTTAAAGTTAATATATAAAGTTTTGTAAAATTATTTAAGTGTTGTTATATTTCATCATCACGCTAAATGATTGGGTAATTAATTCCAGCATGATTAACCTTAAATTATAAATGTTTCGAATCTTTAACTGGAAAAAATATTTAATGCTATCTAGTTCATTTAGGACAAGTCATATGAATTTTCAAATTTATTTACGTGAGCAAGAGAAAAGAGCAGTTTTGTTTGCTTCTCAATTGCTCTCCAATGGTTTAGTCGTTGCTCTTCCTACAGATACAGTTTATGGCCTGGCAGCAAATGCACAAAATGATATTGCTATCCAGCAATTGTATAAGATAAAAGGACGAGATTTAAAGAAGCCCATTGCCATTTGTGTAGGTGAAGTTGAAGACATCTGTAAATGGGGTAATACTAAACATCTACCTGAGTATTTATTGAATGAACTTTTACCAGGGCCGGTTACGGTCGTCTTGGATCGAACGCAACATTTGAACAAAAATTTGAACCCAGGCACCTGCAAAGTTGGCATCCGAGTACCAGATCATGAATTTGTTCGTGAAATCACAAAACGTTTGAACTCACCACTTGCATTAACAAGTGCTAATACTAGTAATAAACCTAGCACGTTAGAGGCTCAAGAATTTAAAGAACTTTGGCCAAAATTAGGTGGAGTGTTTGATGGTGGAAAACTTAATGACTCAGCTCTTTCTAGAAAAGGTTCTACTGTCGTTGATTTAACTAATTTTGGTTATTATTCCATAATTCGCCCTGGATCTGCTCTAATTAATACTACGAAAATATTAGAAAAATTTGGCCTTTCTAATCAGATGAATCATATATATTCTATATAATAGATGAAAACCAAATAAACATGAATTCTCTTCTAAGTCATATTCATTTACCTAAAGGTTCTGAAAATACAATAAAACATTCCTTAACTTCCAATTTATCATCAAGTATTAAGGAAGTTCAATTAGAACAATCTCAAAAAGAAAGAAGTGATTATTCTTTACTTAATGAAAGTTTAAATTCTCTGTGTACAGTTTTAGAAGCAATCTTTATTCACGGTTTAAAAGAGACTTTTTAAATCGTGTTTCCCAGGCAATAGGAGGAGATCCCGATATAAAACCAGAGCCAACGTTTTGGGGCCCACTTTTGATTTTTTCTCATCGAGATATTATTGATCAAATTAATTCGTTAAATCTTATAACAACTGATGTTGGCAAATGCAGAGCTTGGCTCAGATTAGCTTTAAAAGAAGCTCTTTTATCAAGCTACCTCTCAGCCATGAGATCTGATCGGGCTGCTCTTAAACCTTATTATAGACGATGGGCTTATCTTCTTGATGTTGAATTATTAGAAGTTGCCCAAAAATTAATAGAAGGTATTGAATCAGAGCCTATTAATTTGGCTTGCAATTCTAGTCTTCTCAATGTCTGGACAACGCCTGCTTTAATGCTAGCTGGTCTTCAGACGCCTCCCATGCGAACTTGCCCTGTTACCGCAGGTTTTGATATTGCTGGCACTATTGGCGAAGATGAAGAAACCAGTGAAACGGGGGAAGATACTAAAAGTTTATCCCTTTCCTCTCGGTCTGATATTGGACAAATTTACTCCATTAATGAGGAGGAGGTTTTGAAAATTATTCTCGGTACCCCTGTTGAACAGGATACATTACCTAATTTAGTAGAACAATCAAAAATTTCTCAAAATGTGAGCCCTCCGTCAGAAATTCCAGCAAGTAATTCGGATTCTAAAGAAGAAAGTGAAAAAGATAAAAGTGGTCCTTCAAGTTTAGGGAATTCCCTCGTCGGAAGAGTTGGCTGGTCTTCGTCTTTCGATGAAAGCTCCGCAGCCAAAGCTGAGAGTTCAGATAATAACATCGTTTCCGCCGAGTCTGTAAAAACCTTAAAAAGCCCCACTGAAGGTCAAAGCTATTATAATCTCCTAGAAACATACCACCCACAATCGGACATGAAAATCAAATCAAATTATAAAGATATTTTAAAACGGATTGAATTACAACGATCTTTTAGCTTACAACAAGATGAAAATTCCGATTCCGTTGAGGATTTAGTAAGTTATATTTTATTTTTTATATTATTATAATTTTATTCTTCAGCGCATAATTATTTAATAAAAACTACTGTGTTTCGAATATCGAAAAACTTTGGTGGAGGGTTCAAAAATATAGTCTATATTTATATCATTTTTTATATAATATTATCTTTTTTTTTAAAAATTTATTTTATAAAAAAAAAGGAAATTTAAAATTCCAAGGGCCTTAATTTGATCACTCTTTATATATATATATATTATATTGTCTGAACATCTAAGCCTATATATATATATATTCAGGAGGGTCCCCTTAATCCCGACCTATTGGGGCCCGGGGGTGTTTGGTTTTTTGGGGAGTTTCGGTTTACCCGATTTTGAACTATTAATTTATTTTTTTTAATAAATAAGTATTTTTTACTTTGTTAAACATCGAACTTGTTTGTGATAGTAATATCATAAAAAAAATTATTTTTTAATAATAATAAAAAAATAATTTTATTTTTAATTTTTATTTTTTATTTTCTTTACAAAAAAAAAGAAAGGGGGAATAACCAGGAGGGGTTGGGGGGGGGGGGGTTGGTTACTGTGCTTCTTTACATCATTTAGTCTTTTTTTTATTATAATTAGGATTTATATAAAAAATTAATTTTTATTCTAATAAATTTATTAATTAACATTTTTAGTTAAAAGGTTTGGGATATGAAATCCTTCCAACATCACCTACATCATTATTTGATATTCCTGTAAGAATTCTATTACTTATTTATAATATTTATTTTGCTGGGGAAAAAATAATCTCAATCAAAGGTTTTTCTTTCTTCAGGAATTCACTAGTTTTGTTAATCAACTTGGTCAATTAGCTACTGAACCAGGATTGGATAAGCAAAACTATTCATGCATCAATTGTGGGTATTCAATAGGAATAAATTTCGGAAAAACAAGGTTAGTATAATAATAATATTGACCATTCTGGCTATTTTTGGTAGTTTTATTTTACTCCTAATATATATATATATATATATATATATATATATCCCTTTGTATAGATATGTTTATACCTCTCATTTTTTTCAGATTTTGTTCATTTAGTGGTGAATATTTCTGCAATGATTGTCATGCTGGCGAAGAATATGTAATTCCTGCCCGAGTAATCCACAATTGGGACTTTAGGAGGCATTCGGTATCAAAAAAAGCAGCGAGTTTTTTATCAGACATTCAGCATCATCCTTTGATAGATTTAAAAAAAATTAAATCCGAAAATTTATTTGGTTGTCCAAGAAATGACTCAACTTCAAGCTTTACGAATTCAACTTAATCTTTTAAGAGCTTATCTATTCACCTGTCGAGAGCCAATTATAGAGGAATTACAAAAGAGAGTTTGGCCACGTGAATATCTTTATGAAAGAGTGCATTTATATTCACTTGCTGTAGGTTTTTTAATTCTTTAATTTTTTTTTTTTTTTTAATAATACAATATTGTTTGTTGCTTTTTTTTAGGATTTATTACAAATTCCATGTGGACTTCTCGCACAACAATTACAAAAGGTCGTAGCTTTTGCCAAAGATCATGTTCTTAACTGTTGGCTGTGCAGTCAAAAAGGTTTCATCTGTGAAGTTTGCAATAATCCAAAAGTGATTTATCCATTTGAAATTGAATCTACTTTTCGGGTAAATAAATTTTACGAATTTTCATTTGGATCAGAACCTGATTTTTAAAAATTTTGGAAGGAACATCCTCTTACTTGAAAACCAAAGCCTGTATATAAAATTATAAATAAAAGTGTCAATAATGAGTCATATCTTTAATACTCAATATCTTTTAATTAGAAGACCTAAGCCAGGTTTTAATTCTTGCCATACATTTAAGTTGCCTTCTGTTCTTTATTAAAAGCTTATAGAGTCCGAATTTTCAGGTAATAAAATTCTTTCAAAAAAAAAATTTTCTGCACTGACTTTTCATCACTAGAATACCTAAAAATCGGGGCCTACTTATAAATATAAAATTTATCACCAAAACCAAAAGAACCATAATAGTTGAGTTGCGATCACTAAACTTCTTTACAAACCAGGGCGTTACTTCAATTTGGATAAGAAATGATAGTCACTTAATGTAGGTGGTGGTTTAAAACCGACGCAAGAATTGTTAATTGTTGACCTCTTTTGGGATGGGGGATGGGAACCCACTCCTTCATCCCTAGGGACTCATTCCTGCTAGAGCTAAGCGCTCTGTAAACATACTTTCTGAATATCCCGAATATCTCCAAGGAATCCAAAACGCTTCTATTTTTATTTAAAATATTTCCTTCTAATTCAACAATAAATCCCATTTGAGAAGAAATAGGATCTCCTCTTTCGCCATTTCTTCAATCATTTCTATTCAAAAACAAACTTAGAAAATTATATACATATATATCTTAACTTTCCTCATTAGTAATTTGTATTTTGAATTTAGATATTCTTTAACTTTATCCGAGTCATTACTATAATCAGTTACTCTGCCTAGATTAATGATTTTATTAAAGCTTTTCTGGTTTGTATTATTATTATTATGGGAGTTTTTAATTATAAACCACATTTTTGTTATTAATTATATATTAAAATATAAATACTCTACAACTGTGGATGGCGCCATCTACAGTGACTGTCTGTAGATGGCGCTGACTCCGTTATATATAGAATGCACGTAATGGTCCCTTAGAGGTTATTTCACTTGAGCCAGAGCAAGGGCAGAGTACTTGAAAACGACTGCAGAATAAGCAGTCGAAACGTTGTATAGTATTTATCTTTTTAATAAATAAATAATAACAAAATGTAAAAACTCCCATAATAATAGATTTATGATCTCTACCCTATCCATTGACATCTTCAACATCTTTAGAAGAATTCTAGTATAATATATTTAAAAATCAAAATTTTTTTTAGTGTCCGTCATGTAATGCAGTATTCCATAGTGGATGTCTTACATCGAAACAGCCATGTCCGAAATGTGAAAGAAGAAAAAAAAGAGAAAAACTTGATTTACTTGATTCATAATTTGCAAACATAAAAAGCTTTGATTTATTAAAATCCAATTTTTTTTTTCTTGAAACAAATATTTAATATTTCTAAATTTTTTATTTTGAGATTGAAAAACAGATTGTTGCTTGTTATTTATTTTAAAATTAAATGTAATAAATTATCTTTATTAAATTAAAATTTATCTTTAATGAATTACCCTTTCCAAAAAAATATTTAAATTATATATGTATTTTCAAAATGAAAGTTTTTTTAATATTAAAACAAATTTTTCATTGGTATCTCAATGTTCTCAAGTTTATTTATTATTTAAAATTAAAATCCTAATTATCAATAGTATTTAAATCTAAGAGACGAGAGTTGTGTTTCATTAAGTTAAAGAGAAAACTTAACAATGGGCTACTAATAAAATACATGCGACAGAAATATCTGACATAATTTAAAAACTAATAGAAGATAATAAACTAGGTATGGCTAGAGAGCTGAAAAGTCTTTCGACTTTTGTCAATTTTGAGACTTTTCCTTCTTAAATACCTCCACTGATCTCACAAAAAGAAAAGTTTTTTGAGATTTTCAAAAAATACTTTTGTGTAAATAAGCTTTTAAACAAAATCGGCCAAAAAGTAGGCCTACTAGTACTGATTTTCTCAAAATTCACTTCAACAATTTTTTTTTAATTCATAAATCAAAAATAAAATATTTTACAGCATCAGTCTCGTTATTTAATAGCTATTGTACATTTGTATTTATTGATTGTGGAAGGTCGTAGCGAAATTAATTTCATAAGAAAAAAAATAATTTGCAATTTGTAAAAATTTCGATCCCAGGGTGATGGAATGTTCTTCAGTACAAGCAACGGGTGTTTTACAAATCGTTACACATTCTTATCCAATAGGTTAAAGTAAATGAGAACACAAATTTTACAAAATTTGTTTTGCTCCTTCGTCGTCGGTTATTCAAATCCAGAATCCATTTCTATAAAAGATTATTGGAAAACCAATTGGGTATTATACAGAACATAAATAAAGATTATTTTTTGTTAAAATTTTATTTAAACAAAAAATCAAAAGTTATATATATATAATTTGTTATGGACTAGAATGAAGATGGAGAAACAAATAAAGTTTCTTATATTTATAGTTTTTTAACATCATAAATAGTAAATAACGGATTCCTAAACTCAATGAACATAAATATAACAATAACATTTTTTTCAGGAACATAAAATAATCCTTTCTTATTATTTATTAACAACATAAAAATTTCGAATTATTAATAGGAACGTTGATAAAATTTTTTTTTTAAATAAGACAATTTTTTGAAATTATATTATATTTAAGTATCAATTTATCACTTTAGATTAAATTATTATTAATCATTTTAATAAGTTTTTTTATAAAAATAAATTACAATGTTTTATTTATTTTTTGATTTAGTAGAAAATATTTTAATTTTATTAATTTAGTAAATATCCTTCTAAGAGATTACTTGTCACTGGTAAAGAGTTGGATTTTCATTTATTATAAGTATATTAGAGCATATATAGAGATTTTGTTTATTTTGAGAATTATATTATAAAGAATAGGTGCCGTAGGCACTAGTTTAAACATTTTTAAATTAAAATAATTTAACAATAGTTAAATGATTTTAAAGAAATTTATATATAATAAATTCCTCTTCCAACCCGCTTTGACAATTGACTGGTAATCTCTAAGAAGAATCTTAATTACATTACAATCTCTCTTTTTCGAATTACATTAATTTAATTTTCTGCTAAATTATTCTCAAATAATTTAAAGTGAAGTGGGGTAGGGCGTAGCCATACTTGCGAAATTCTTATATTTAATTTTATGAATCATAATTTTGTGATCAGGAATTTCGCATTCTTCTTTAATATAAATTTTCAGCGATTCAGTTGTTTTTCTACCCTTAAAATCGGACACTTGCAATTGATTGAAGTTGAAAACCAAGTATTTAAGGGAAGCTCTTGCCCCAAATCAGCTTATTAAAAATTCATTTAATATTGTCGTAGGTGTATATATATATAAATATTGATAGCGGCTATTAGTTAAGTATATTTAAATTTTATTTTTCATATAACAAAAAATAATTAAGGATTAAGATAGTATTTTTTTTTTAATTAAAAAAAAAAACAACCATTGAAAATAAAGATTCTTTTTTTAGAATACTAAAATATTACAACTAAATAAAGGATCTATTTAAGAACTAAACCTAGCAGCACCAAATTAAAATAAAATTTTCTTAATAATTTTTTATTAAATAATAATTTTCTTCCATAGAAATTTGTGAAATTTTAATTTATAGTTACTTAGAAGCTTTTAATATAAAATAAATGTTAAATAGTAAAAATGATAAGATCCTTATTCAAAAAAGACTTCTAAGGAAATCTTAACTGAGGATTAATTTTACTTTATATTTTTGCTAAGAATACCTTAAAATGCTAGAGTCCAATTCAAATTCCTGTTCCTTGGTACTCATAATAATATATTTCTCATTAAAATTAACTTAAAAAATTCTCAACAAGAATTAAACGGAGGAAGAAATTTTAGTATTTAGTTAAATAAATAAAATTTCAGAAAATGCTTAAAAGAGGTAGAAATAAAATAGTAAATTTCCCTACTAGTAGGTATTTCATAAATGAAGTGCATTAAAAAGTGTATCAAACTCAAACAGAAGTCAGAATGTTGGTGAATTTCGTTTTAAATCCCACCACCTTTTCTTCCCACCCCCACCTTCTAAATCTATCATCATTAATACTTTTAAAAATAATATACATAAATGAAAAAGTTTCTTTTAACTAAATATAGTCATAATATTTTTAAAGTTTATCTTATATTGCGGCGTTCAAAATTATTTTTTATTTAACTTATTTGCACATGTCTCTTCGAAGTACTTTAAGATATTTTTTTAAGCATCCTGGTTACCTTTTAAAAAGTCTTTTGGTTGGTGGCGTATCCACTTCCGAATAGTCTAAATCAGTGATTCCAAAAGTGAGGTTCCCCCATGCGCGGCGTGAAATTATTCGAATATTAAACAGAGAGACAAATGTTTTGCCTTTGACTGCTGCCTCGGATTATATTAAGGTGCGCGTCTCGAAAAGCCGTTAGAAGACGATTCAGTACCGAGTTACTCGAGGCGGCAAGAGATGGCGTTAGTTTTTCCCATAGGAATACAAGGGATTTATTCCATTTCATTTTAAAGTTTCCAGCTAATTAATTAAGGGTAGAAAATTAATTATTTTTTAACACAATGATTACTAATTTAATTATCTATAAGATATAGAGCGTCTCGGAAAACCGTTAAAACACGATTGACTCGAGGCGGCAAGAGATGGCGTTAGTTTTCCCCATAGGAATATAAGGGTTTATTCCATTTCATTCTAGAGCTTCCAGCTAATTAATTAAGGATAAAAAATTAATTATTCTTTAACACAATGATTACTAATTTAATTATCTACAACTTATAGAGCTCCTTTTTTAAAATATCTTTTATTTAATACGATTAATCTAGAAAAAAAAAATTCATTTTTTCGAAAATCAAAAAAAGGGCTTCTATAAGTTGTAGATATTTTAAATAGCTTGAATTTTTTAAAAAAATTTGAGGTCGATAGCTTCAAAATTGTGGCCGCTGGAAACTCCCAAAATTAGCACCCCGAGACGCGCACCTTAAGGAAGGCTGGAACCAAAATAGTTTGGGAACCTCTAGATGAACATGCGGATCTTACAGTAAACTTCACCACAAACTCGAACATCAGTATGAGAAAGAATTCTGTACGTGTGAGTGGTGTAAGCAGTTTAGAGAGCGCATCATCCAGACTGATCGGGAGTGGATACACCAAGTCTTTTTAAAAGAACTTCACGCTGAAAAAAATATGTTGAATATCTCAAAGAATCTTACTATAATAAATTTGTTAGCTCTTTACTGTTTTATTTCTAAATGTACATTATACAAATTATACAATTTAAAAATAAAAAAGCTTTTGGCCTGAAGCTGTCACTGTTATTATCACTTTAAATTGGTTTAGATACCGGGCGTAAAAGTGATAATAATTTACAATTTTTTTAAGAGTTAAGCCTTTTTAAGGTGATTATGACAACATCTGCTTACACAGATGACAAACTGGAGCTTCAGCTCTGGGCGTATCCAGAGGGGGCAGTTGCCCCCCCCCCCCTTCTAAACTTGAAATTAAAATAAAAAATTGAAAAAATCACATCATTTGTGAGAAGATAAAAACTACGAGTGACGCAATCCCCTATCTACAGTTATGTTTTGACATTTAATAAAATAGATATTAGAAAAGTTTGCCTCCCACTTTCGTTTTTGAGCTGGATACGCCCATGGTTCCAAAAAGAACAATTCCTCTATTATATTCAAAATAAAGCTTTATACTAAAATTCTAAAAAAAAATATTCTTTTTAAACTATCAAACCATAAGATCTAGTTAAAACAATATGTATATATTATTTTAATTAATGATATCTCTGACTGGGAGCTGTCACGGATCAGGAGCCTCTTAACATGGCGCATCAGCCCAAATGCAGTCAACAATCTAAGCTAAGCTGATTAATACTGAATCCGCTATTATTTGTATTAATGTAAAAAAGTAATTAGATGGATAGGAAGGAGCCGGAGCAAACAGAAATTTTAATGGTTCCGGCTCCAGCTTAGCTCCAACTCCGGCTCCCAGTCCCGGATAACATTTATTATGATAACAATAAATAAAAAAGAATTTGATATAAAAAAAATGCCTCCAAATTTTTTTATTGAAATGTGATCAACTATAAAAATACTTTTATTTTAAGAATGAATACTGTACAGTGCATTCACAAATGAATTTTTCACAACGAAAACACAATAAATGACTAAATTTGTTCAATTATCAAAAAAATTTTTATACAGATTCCATTCATGGTGGAAACTACTTTATAATATTTTACATTCAACATAAATATACAATTTTTCTCTATTGTCAATTACAATATTAAGTATGAAATAATTTTAAAATATATATATATACTGTATATATGTAAAATATTTTCATATTTTGGATCCACCGTGGTTCCTTTATTTTTAACCAA
>JAKCPI010003385.1:0-15825 GCA_023213315.1 Euborellia annulipes
CATTCCCAAATTAAAAAATAAAAGAGCCAGCATCATTAATCATAAAAGCGAGGAGTAAAATTTGGGGGCCCACGTGGCCCATCTCGCAATTGTAATCTAGAGTTTTCTTGTGTTGGATGGGCCAAATATCGATCAAAGCGTAACAATTTGTTGAGAACGAAAAAAAAAAAAGTCATTAATAATTGAATAATAATTCAAAGAAATGTATTCAATGAAATTCGAAAAAGAAAAAAAATGATTAAGGAATGTAATTATATGCTTGCATGAATTGATTGATAAGGAAAGATTGATGAAGATGAGTGCGGAGGTTCAGGTTTTTTTTATTTTGATGCGTGGGTGGAGAAGGGCCCCTGGAGAAGAGGCTTCTGGGATATTCGGTTTATTTAGAGAATTAAAGAAACTATTTCAAAAATAATACTTGAGACAATTTAGAGCATAGGCACACTATGCGGTTACACCTGATGCGATAAACTTTTATCTATTTGTACCTGCAATTTACGTATCCACTGATTTTCTCTACTCTCTAAAGTTCTACGGTACAATTTATTATAAACGGTCTAGCGGACGGCTGGCTCGTTACTGCTTAGTGAGCATGTGCCCTTATCATGTACTTTACTTCCACCGTCCCAAATTAGTTACTACTAGGGTCCGACCGAAACAAGATTTTCAACCGAAACTGAAACCAAATTTCTGCCTCAATCTTAGTTTCGGCCGAAACCGAAACCGAAACTCGTATTTCCTATATATATATATATATATATATATATATATATATTAGTATAGGTCATATATATTTTGTATAGATACAAAATTCATATCATTTTACCTTTTTTTTTTTTTTTTTTTGAAATTTTTTCCCCTCACGTGAAAATCATTTTACCTTTAGGGGAGACTAAATTTTTTCCCCCTTTCCACGGGGCGGAAAATTTTTTTTTCTCCCTCAAGTGTAAATCATTTGACCTTTTTTTTTTTGAGTGCGAGTCTCATCCCATCTTTTCAGACTCAGGTTTCGGCTACTTTTTGGCCGAAACCGAAACCAGGATTTTTGGCCCGAAACTGGCCGAAACCGAATATTCGTTCGGTTCCTATTTATTACATTTCTTAAAATATTAAATATTTAAAATAACCTTATTGTATTTGCTACTACAATTATTATAAACCTGTTATTTTGATCCTAATTTTTTTTTTTTTTTTTCTAATTTTCATGACTGTAGCATTTATTTTGGAACAAATTTTCCGAAGGAATATTTTGAAACTAATTTAGATCGTTAATAAAAGGTCTTTTCGACATCCAAGAGCAGATCCAGAATTAAGTATTAATTTATAAAATTTTATATTCAAAATAAAATTTAATTCCCAAAAAAAAAGAATATTTTTCTCAAATCTCGGGGGGGGGGGGGGTAATTACCCCTTCTATCCTCCCTTGTGTAGAGTACAAAAGTGAAGTTTTCTAGGGGTTAACAAGACCTATAGAATTTTATAATAAACAAGTCAATCCAGGGTGCCTAATGGATAGAGGTACAATAGTGAAATTTATCTATCAATAATTATATTAATATATAGGCCTATTAAGTTGAAAAATTTAATAAATTTTCATTATATTTTAAGTATAGAAAAAATTTCAAATCTTATATTTTTTTTAAATGTCAATATAATAAAATTTATAAGCTTATTCTAAAAACAACATTTGGTTCAGTTTATTTGTTTTAGAAAAAATTTAATGCCTCCGCATAAACCTGACAAAAATGCTAAAGAGCAAATATCATAAATTCTCCTTATATATATATATTATAAATTTCATTCTTTACGAAACAAAAAAATTGAATTTATTTATTTATTTATTTTTCTTGTCATTATTCCAACTAGCAGTTGAAATTGGATCGATTTGATATTCTATTGTGTTGTTGAATTGGAAATGCAAAGTACCCCCATGTCGAAATGTCTGGCTCTGCATCTTTTCATTAGGTAGAGAGCGTGTCAATTGGCAGGTGTCCCTTCCCTTCCCTTAGGGACCCTTAAGTCTTCTAGAGAAGAGAGTCACGCTTCGGCTACGCATCGTTGCAAACGTCTTGCGTCTTGTTTGCTTTGTTCGTCTCTCGTCCTCCTACCGAAAATTCAGCCGTAGATTTTTATCAAACCCAGTTTAAATATTTATTTATTATATTTACTCGAATTTTAGTATTTGTAATTCTTGTTTTTAAAATTTTTTAAAAATCATTTAGAGATTGTGTAAATAATATAAGCTGTGTAAAAGCAAGAAGGAGGGGGGGAAGTACAAAAAAAAGCTTAAGATGACGAAAACGTAGCAACGAGCAAATTTTATTTAGATGACTCTTATCTGCATGACGCCGCGAAAGTGTGGGGTCCTGGTTCGACTCCAGGGGGTGCAAATTTCTGCCCAATCAAACACAAACTCAAATTTGTTTTCTTAAACGATATATTGACTGGTTCATTTATTCTATTTGAGAGTTGTTTGAAAAAATTCAATTTCTTTTCAAACCAAGTTAAATTAAATGATTTGTTTTGACAAATGAAATTATTAATATAATAATTCGATATTTACTAAACCTAAGAGCATAATCTTATGTTAAAATAGTGGGATTTCTGAAAAGAATAATTATTTTTTAAAAATTTACATAAAATTAATCATTAAATTCAACTTAATTCAACATTAAGTTTATTGTAAATTTTTTATGTTCCCGGATTATTAATTTAATTTGCCAAACCATAGGGTTTTATTTAAATCTAACGTAACTACTATATCATATTTTGTTATCTTATAAATAATAAAGTTAAGCTTCTGCCGCCAGGGCTGTATATGCTAATATGATCGCATTATCTAATAAAATCGAAAAGATATTTTTTCCGAATGTTTGGACATGGAAATATTTTTCTTTTAGCAAATTTAGAGCGGGTCAACTCACAGGAAAATATTTTTTATATAAGTCTTTATTATTATTATGGAAGTTTTTAATTATATCCCCATTTGTATTAATTATTTATTAGATAAAAATATAAATAATATACAACGTTACGACTACTTTTTATGCAGTCGTTTCGTAAGTACTGTGCACGCCCTCCGACTCAAGTGAACTAACCTCTAAGGGAACTTAAGTGAAGTTAGTAGCATTTTTATCTTAAGTTTATTACATATATGCATTTAATATAAGCTTACTCATTTCATTGTATATAATATGCTACTAACTTCACTTAAGTTCCCTTAGAGGTTGGTTCGCTTGAGTCGGAGCAATCTCACAGTACTTGAAAACGGCTACAGAAAAAGTAGTCGAAACATAAAGTACAACGCAGTATTTACATTTTTAATAAATAATAGGTACACATGGGGTCTATAATTAAAACTCCCCATAATAATAGTAATACAAACCATAAAAGCTTTAATAAACATAATTTTTGGCCTTCTTAGGGTCACTGGCCCGTTAGGCCTTATTAAAAAAATATTTTCATTAAAAAATTTTCTGATAGATAAAAATGGGATTTATCTCTGCCACTATCTCTGTCCGAAAGAGAAATTTCGGTCATATAAATTTATATAAAAAATCACAGTTTGTTATTAAAGCATTTATAAGATTGGAAAACGAAGCTATTTCAATATAATAATATTTTTTTTTTTTTAATTGCTTCATCTTGAATTAAATAAATAATTAAATTAACTGTGAAAGAGCGTGATATTATTTCGTATAATTTAGAAATTTGTCTTGAATGTCTTTAGCACGTCAAAGAAGCCGGCAATAAATTTTCTCTCTGTTTAGGAAACAGCCTCCCCACCTCTCTCTCTTTCCGTGGCAATTTTTCCAATCGGCAAACAAAACTTATATGTAATTTATCGCCCAGGATTGGCTCTAATTATAGAGGACGCCCTGTAGATATTGGATACATATTGGGAATTTATTGACTGAAGAAAATTTAGAGGATCTTGATCGGTGTAAAAGCCGCCCAGCGACCTACAAGAATCGAACAGTTTCACAAAATCATTTACTATTTGTTTAAGGTAATTATAGTGCGTCCGCTTTCGGAATTCTAAAGAGAGGCGAAGAGTCAGGGGAATGGTCTTCCCCTTCTAATAAGTGCCAGGGCTAATTTTATATTTTAAAAATCCGGTGTGACTGGTCGCACAGCACACAACTTTCTCTTACGTTTGGTAAGAGAAAGTTGTGTTTTGTGTCGACATATATTTAGTTTCCAACAGTATGGTACATTTGAATTCAAGTTGTAAAATTTATACACATAGGAAAATATTTATATTTTGATACCATGGCAACCATTATTCCTATCTTTCCTATGAAGTACAAGAGTAAAGTGTGCTTGAAGGCAAAATGAGAATATATATATATAGGCCCTATATGTTAAAGAGCATCTAAAAAAATAATTGATTTATGAATTTTAATCAAAATCGTTGGAGCAAATTTCTAGAAAATCGAGACAGGCACACAGACTGACCATATTGCGAAAATCACTTCTTTCGATTCAGACAGGGGCGTATATAAGCAAAATTTTAATAAAACTTTTTCTTTTGATAGGGCTCAGGTAAAATCAGAAAAAATTTGGATTATAAAAAAAAAAAAATTTAACGAAAATTTGTCTCTGGGAGGAAGGTCCGGGCCCCTCGGGCCTGTGGTATATTCGGTATTTTAAAAATATTTTTGTGTATGGGGGGGGGAGAGGGGGGAGGGGATATTTAAAAATGAGTTTAGGCACCACTCGAAAAAAATTCTATATACGCCCCTGTTCAAAACATGTATTTTTATCAAAATTTCGACAGAAAACCAACACTTTCTCTCTATATTAACATATATAGGTAAGAGAAAGTAAAAATTTGTTCAATGAGTAATTTAAAAAAATTTTCAAAAATAAAAAGCTTTGAAATTTTTATTTTATTAATACCCTTCCCGGCTCTATTTTTAATATAATATTTATGTATTTAAATGCATAAATATTAGTGTGCATTAAAAGAAATGAACAAATGATGACATTATCATGGCAAGTGAATGAGGATGTACAATAATGTATAGTATTTTTAAACATTATTCAATAGCCTATCTATCAATTTCAAATTTTTTTTTTTTTTTTTTTTTTATTCATCACAATTTTTAAAATTTTTAAATTTATTTTCCCCTTTTATGTGCAAATAAAAATAATTTTTTTTTTTTTGTTTTAAACAAGTTTTTACTTAATTTATCTAAACCAATCTTAAAAAGAAGAAGAAGAAGCCGCGTTAATAATTTTAAATATATATAGCGATATTATGTTTCAAAAGGCACCTTTACGAACGATTATTTATCGCCCTCTAAGATGGAATTCGAATTCTCGACATGAGGGTAGCAACCAATTGGCTCAGGTAGAAGAAGAAAGAGCCGAGAGAGGACCAACGAGAAGAACACAAAAAAGTTAAAGAACACCTTTGGCTATTAAAAAAATGTAGACTTAAATCACACTGTCCAGTCGTGTGTAAATATACAAGGGGGAGAATCAATTTTATAAAAAAATTTTAAGTGTTAATTCTATATATTCCCCCCTGAATTTGAAATTTGATTCCAATTCATTTAGTTTGTAGCAGGGGCGTATTTATGGGGGGGGGGGGGGCCGAGGGGGCCCGGGCCCCCCCCGAAATTTCCCAAACACATATACATATATAGGGATATACAGACATCAGCGCAACAAATTTTTCCGCAGGATGGACAACTTTGGTTCCGCAAAGGAAAAAATGTTCCGCAAAAAATTTCGTGTGAAAAAAAAATATAGTTTCTTAAAAAAAAATTTTCCGCAGAAAAATTTTTTGAGTTCGGGCCCCCCCCGAAAAAAATTTCTATATACGCCCCTGGTTTGTAGAGTGAGCGCCACAATTATGTCCCCACCTGATAGCTAGAGCTTTAAGATATGGTGTATAGTGAAATAATTTTAATGACCGAAAAGGTAAAACGTAAAATCTGGTAAAGATTATTTTATTTTACCTTTTCAAATTTAAAATTATTTCACCATATTCTTAAGGCTCGAGCTATCCGGTGGGAAATTAATTGTGACCCTCACTGTACCAAATTATTACTATTTCCTATTTTGGACCTGAAATTATGTTCTAAATGCCATTTTTTCAATTTTCACATTAGAAAAAAGAAGACGCTAAATTTTGAGATTTTTATTAAATATGAGGTGATAATTTCCAAATATCTAATGGCAAGTATTGGTGAATTGGTATTGGTGGCGAATACAAGGGGGGAAAGGGGGTAATTACACCCCCCTCGAGATTTGAGAAAAATATTTTTTTTTTTGGGAAAAAATTGTATTTTTAATATAAAATTTGATTTGAATATATTTTCTGGTAAACAAATACAGAATGCATCTTTAAATTACCAATTATAAGAAAAAATTGTGTGCTGTACGACCACTCACATCTGATCCCCCCCCCCCCGATAAACTCCTCTGGATCCGCCACTGCTTCTTATTTCATAAATCAAAGCTTTATGAAGTGAAGATCTTGACATAACTAAATAAGATTGATTAATAAATAAGATATTACATATATAATATTTAACATATTATATACATCGCGTATGTTAGCCGCGAGAGGGAAATTTATATAATTCCAATATTTATTTATTCAAATACCCGAAAAAAGTAAAAGGGTGTGCAGCCGGGACTAGGAGTTGAACCATGGATTCACCAATTTGTACTCGGAGTGCCCTTACCACTAGACCACAGCAGGGCATTCGGGTATATGAATTGACTCAGAAAGCAATTTTATTTATCAGGAGACGTGGATAACTAAAACTGCTTTCTGAGTGGATTCATATACCCGAATGCCGTGCTGTGGTTTAGTAGTAAAGGCACACCAGGTACAAATTGGTTGAACTCCAGGCGACACACCCTTACTTTTTCGGCTATTTAAATTAATAAATATTGGAATTCAGTGGCGTAACCAGGGGGCGAGGGGAGGGGGCTCGAGCCCCCCCCGCCCCAGGCGCATCGAGACCTTGGCGCCCCCCCGAAACCGGCATAGGCGCCCTACAGCCTCTAAGATATAGCACAGCGAATGTGATTTTATCATATTCTTTTCATCGATTGTCTTAAAAAATTGATTGTTTTCTTTTAAAATTATATTACAACTTGAATTCTACTATTTTAAAAGAATTTAATTCCAAAAATAATAAATAACGTATATAGAGGCTTTATAATTAAAATTTTTTTTATTTTGCAATATATAAGCCTTAATTTGATGTTTTATGGCTGTGGAGATTTACTCAGGATTCGTATAAGCCTTATTATTTAATTTTTTGGAATTCAAAAATTTTTTTAGGCATGAAGGAATTGAGCTATGAGACTGAAATGTTATATTTAAGTTAAACGCCCCCCGGGACCGTGAAAATAAGCTTTTAATCAAAATCGGCCAAAAAGTACTAGTATTTTACTGATGTAGTTTTTCATTTTTTTCGATCTTCTCAAAATGAAAGGGCTTTTACCATTCTTCAAGCCCGCCCGAGCTCGCCCGGAATTTTTTGAAACCCGCCCATTCCCGCCCGAGATTTAGTGAATGAATGAACGAATGTCTAGCAATTTTTAAATAAAATTTCATTTGCCTGCCCGTCCGCCCGAACCCGTTTATTTAGGCTTGCTACCCGCCCGTAATTTTTTCATGGCCTCCAAAGCCCGCCCGGCCCGGGCGGGTAACGGGCCAACCCGTACCCGTGCAGGGCTCTAATCGGGGGTTCGGATCCCAGGCAGTCCGATGATTTTATTTAAGCCATTTGAATACCAAATGTCAAAGTCAAAGTCTTATATGGCCTAAGTTGCCGAAAAGACTGTGTGCATGTGTGTGTGAGTGTGAGTGTGAATGGGAAAAAAGTGTGTGTTAAAAAAAAAAACATGGGGAATGACTTCCCCGAGACTTTCTCGTATATTCTATTGGAATTACGTCTGGGTGTGTGTGTGAACACGATTGCTAAAAAACCAAAGCAGCTAGATCGATGAAATTTGGAATATGCTCCTTACACTAAAATTGCAGATTTCTATCAACTTTTGGATTAAATTCGTCACTTGGAAGTAGTACTTTACCTAATAAGTTTTTTCAGAAATTTCAAAATTTTCAATTTCTTTGTTATATTATGATAAAATACTCAATTTTAAAAAGTTTTTATTCTTTGATATTTTTCCGAAAACTGAATAGTTTTTGAAATAATTACAGAAGAAAACGACATTTTTCTTAAAAGCAAAGAAAAATCAAAACAAAATTTCAGGTGTCATTAAAAAACATGTAAATATAAATAAATTCGCTGAGGAAATTACAGGATGTAAGAAATTTGCCCGCCGAAGGCGGGCAATTGCTCGCCGAAGGCGAGCAAGAGTCCAGGGGGCGGAGCCCCCTGGAAAATCGGCGCCCTAGTTAAGCTTCGCCCCCCCGCCCTCAAAGGCTGGTTACGCCGCTGTTGGAATTATATAAATAAGATTGGTTTATAATTTCGTTAACATATTTATACAAGTGAATTGTTTTAAACATCTGGGGTTAGATTCAAAAGTGGTAATGGATTAGCCAAAAAATGCAACTTAATGATTGAAGTTATTTGTAAAAGAAAATGGAGTTTCTTTGAAGAAATGATATTTTGTTATTTAATTCAGTCTCAAAAGTAAATCTTATATCTGAATGGAATCCGTTAAATTTATCTAAGATGATGTTAAGGTGCGCGTCTCGAAAAAACGTTAGAACACGATTCAGGACCGAGTTGCTCTAGGCGGCAAGAGATGGCGTTAGTTTTTCCCATAGGAAAACAAGGAATTTATTCCATTTCATTTGAAAGATTCCAGCTAATTATAGATAGTCCTCGCCTTTCTTGGGATTCGAACCCACACCCCATCTAATGATATTTGTCAAATCCCCCTGGTGGTGCCGATGTTGGCATGTTGGCTTACTAGAAAAAAGAATACTCTACATTTTCATGAATTTATATTTAATATTAGGTAGTAATTTTTAAATATTTCAGAGACTTAATGGCAAATTTAGCGTCTTTTTTTTAAATATTTGTCAACTCCTGCCCCCCAAATTCATGATAAATGCATTATTTGAATTGACTCTCTAGTTCTGAAGATGGTAGACAACTATGAACCGAAAAATAACTCTATATGTTAAAAAAGAAGATTCATACTAAAAAAAAAAAAAAATAAAAGATTTTTTTATTAAAAAAAAAAACAATTAAAATTGTATTTTAAAATAATTATAACTGCTGGAACGATACGATTTGTATATTTCATTCTCTTCTTCTTGGGATGACCCAAAAAAAAACTGAGAATCCTATTATTAACTCTCTCTCAAGTGGGTGGAGAGAACACACCCCCGCTAGGGTCTAAAAAGAACCCTAAAAAATGATAAGATCTTTTTTTTAAGGAATGAAAAATTTTTTTTCTGACGTTAATGAATAATTAAATAAATATAACCAGTATTATTACTTATTTGTAAAGTTAATCTTTTTTTTTTACCGGAAAGAGATATAGATTTCAATCTAACGAAATGATTTTGAGATTTCCAAAGTTAGAAAAAGAACCGGAGGATAGAGAATAATAATTCTTCACTTAATAGACTTTCAGAATTTAATTAAAAATTATTTGTGAGAATCAAAATGAGAAATATATAGTTCTATTGTTTTGGATTCCATTTAAACAAGTCCAAAAAATATTTATTAGATTTTTACATGAACTTGATAAAACGAATCACATTTTTACTTCAATTTATATACTGCGTTCTTAAAAAAAACATGAGAAGTTAGGTTTTAATTATTCGTGGAAAAATGTCATTAAATTAGGCCGATACTAGTTACCAATAGTTTTATTTTTTTTTAAAGAATTTTTTAGACTGATTTTCAAATTTTTTATTTTTAAATATTCATTTTTTTTTTAAATCTGGTGTGGCCAGTCGCAGAGCCCACAATTCTCCTTCGATAATCGAAGTTGTATTCTGTGCTTGTCATACCAGATTTTTTTGTGTCGACAGCTCATATTTAGTTTCCGAATACAGTACATTCGAATTTCGAGATGTAAAATTTATAAATATGGGATCATATTTATATTTTGTTACCATAGCAACCATTTCTCCTATCTTTTCTATGAAATACAAGAGTAAAATGGTCTTCAGAAGATTTCAATGGCAAAATGAGAATATATATTTCAAAGAGCCTCTAAATATATGATATAAGAATTTTAATCAAAATCGTTGGAGCGAATTTTCAAAAAAAACTGAAAAATACATCAGTAAAATACTTTTACTCTTTGGCCGATTTTGATTAAAAATTTATTTTGACTGTCTGGGAGGGTACAGTGAGGGACAATATTAAGTCCCACCCATGTTTTTCTACTTGTGATTATTTCATTGTTTTTATAAAATAAAATGAAAATTTTTATTGGAAATTTTCTAGGTTTGAACCATTAAAGTTTCCATTAAAAAATATATAATATTTTGTTAAAAACAATGAAATAATCACAAGTAGAAAACGCACTGGTGGGACTTAATATTGTCCCTCACTGTACCTAACTTAAATATAAAATTTCAACCTCAATTTCTTCATCCTTTAAATTGAACACAGACAGACAGACAGACCATGTCGCGAAAACCAATTTTTTGGATTCAGGGGACCTCAAAACGTGTATATCCATCAAAATCTCGAAATGGAATTTTCGACATGAATCCGACCAATACTTTCTCTCTATATATATGAACATATATATAGAGGTAAGAGAAAGTAAGAAGGAGCGAGAGAGCAATGGGATAATTACTTTTTATAATATAGCCAAGTTTCGAGGCCTTTTCTTGAAAAGAGAAAGGGCCATACTCTGGTTGAGTGATGCCATCTCTCGGCTTTAATTCTTAACTCTTTTTTTTTACCTTTACTTGTAATTAAATTGTTTATTTTACTAATAATTAAAGAATTTGATTTCAAATTTAATATCGAGATTGTTCTTTTTTCTGATAAATAAATGAATGAGTTTATTTAATAATAAAATAAATTAAATTAAATTATATATATTTTTGGTCCAAAATAATTAAAATAAAAAAGGTTAGAAGGCATTCAAATATTCATTGTTTGTAGGGTATTGTTGAAAAAAGTATCATCTTTTAGAGGCCACAAAACTATTTTATAGAGAAATAAATATACTATGCTTAATAAAGTAAATAGATATTTTTTGTTTAATTAAATTCATATTATGATACGATAAAGAATTATAAAATTTAATCCTACTTAAGTTGAAAGAAAAAAATAGTTTTTTTTTTTTTGTGAAAAAGGCTACAGTGAACAAAATATGTCAATGTAAAAGCGACATTGAGTGTGATAAAAAATACAATTTTATGACATCCTTGTAAAGAAAGAGACACCGGATGAGTGACACCCCTGTGGAGTACTTTTAATTACTTAAGCAGCCAAGATTCTATAATATGTACAGTACTTTTCAAAGAGTATAAATTTTATTTACTTTCTAACAAAAAAAAACTCTAGGTCTTTTAATGTGATATTGAAATGAAGTTAAATAAATATATTATTTATTTACATGTTTTGAAATTGATGAATACTTTTGGTAAATAATAATAAAATTTTTTCCAATTGTCTAATAATGGAGTTTTTTTTTTTTTTTAATGAAATTGAAAGATTAATCGACTGTTCTTCATTCGTTTTGAACAACAAAAGATCTGAAATTGGCTCCCCCTGGTTCTTTGGTTCTTTTTTTTTTTATTTTGGGCCCAAGTCGCTATGCATTATCCAACCAGCGGATCTCCAAGTTGCATTTGAAAAATGTTAATACATTTGACACTAATGGCTCTCAAGGAAGGGACTCATTTAAATTTTAATAAAAAAATTGAATTTAGGGGAAAAAGTGGGAGGTGCGTGCGTTCAAGTCTCCGAGGTGTTGACCCCCGCGGAGGCGGCGTGACCTTCGTTTGAGGCGATTGCAACGCCTCCTGGTGGCGGCCCTCTCCACCTCGGGACTTGTTCTCAGGTATGGTGGGGGGTTGCAACTCTGGTTGGCTGGCTACAGCCCGCAGGTCAGTCAGTCTCTTAGCTCCAACCGAGGAGGCCACATCGTCACCGTCACCGTGTCTCATTTCTCTCATTATGAACCCAAGTGCGTGTCGGTAGTGAGCAAGTGTGTGTGCTTTAGTGTTGTCATGGAGGAGTGTGTGACGTGAATGGCCCCCACGATGCAGCTAAGCCCCGTGGTGTTTACTTTATTACTCGGCGCCATCTTCGGCGTACTTTCGGCATCCCTTAGTAAGGCGCTCCGATATCAGGCGCCTGACGAATGCAAATGGGTAGTGGTCGGAAGCGGCGGCGAAAACGCCGAAAGCGAATCCGATGACATGTACTCGTCGTCATCGGGGGATGATGATGATGTCGCGCTCGTGTGTCGTTTACGAACAATTAATAGCGAACTTGAAAATACAAATTTTAGTGTGATACAACCGCAGCACACAGTTCGATTAAGACTTGAATGCTCTGATGTATTATTTTTTCAAAGTTCCCTAACTGCAGGGAGTTTCCGACCATTAGTTGAATTACGGGAACTCTCTATCGAGTATTGTAAAATTGGAAATTTATCTGCGGGTGCATTTCGCGGCCTCCGTGAGTTACGAAATCTCACGGTGCGCACGCACAACACGGACTGGTCGGCGATGACACTTGAGGTGGACCCGGACGCGTTCACCGACGAACTTGGGCTTTTAGAACGACTCGATTTGGGTGAAAATAATATTTGGAGTTTACCTGAAGGCGTATTTTGTCCATTGCACAGTCTCGAAGTACTTAATCTTACCCGGAATCGAATTCGCGAAATTGTAAATTTACGATTTTCATCAAATGGACATCGATGCGGAGCAAATTTAAAAATTTTAGACTTATCAAACAATTCAGTTGACACAATAGGCCCTGCGATTTTATCCGGTCTCACTCGATTGCAACAATTATATCTACAAGGAAATGGAATTTCGTTCCTAGCGGACCGCGCCCTGGAAGGCCTTGCATCGCTTATGATTTTAAAACTAGCCGATAATAAATTAACCAGCTTGCCACCTGAGCTGTTTGTTGACACGAGAGACTTGAATGAAGTTTATTTGGGAAATAATTCAATTAACGTCCTAGCGCCTGGTTTATTTAATGAATTGAAACAATTACTCGTTCTCGATTTATCTCGCAATGAACTCACCTCCGAATGGGTAAACACGGCGACATTTACTGGCTTGGTTCGTCTCATCGTGCTCGATTTATCGCATAATCGTATTTCTAAACTAGAGCAAGCTGTCTTTAGAGATTTATATTCAATGCAAATATTACGACTGGAAAATAACGTTATCGAAACAATTCCTGAAAATACATTTTCTTCGCTTTATAATCTGCATACATTAATTTTATCTGACAATAAAATAGCCACTATTGAAAGTTCTACCTTCAACGGTCTCTATGTTTTAAGTCTTCTTTCTCTTGATAATAATTTAATAGAATCGATTCATCCGCAAGCGCTAAAAAATTCTTCAAGTTTACAAGATTTACATTTGAATGGAAATAAATTATTCGAGGTGCCTGCGGTTCTTGCCGAAGTCCCAACGTTAAAGACACTTGATTTGGGTGAAAATCACATTTCAAATATTGCCAACTCGTCATTTGGACAAATGCAACATATTTATGGCCTTCGTTTGACCGAAAATAATATTGGCAATATAACAAAAGGAATTTTTGATAAAATGAAATCATTGAAAATTTTAAATTTATCAAGAAATAAAATAGCAAAAGTCGAGCCAGGGCGCTTTTGACGCTAATTTAAATCTCCAAGCAATTCGATTGGATGGTAATTATTTGACAGATATAAATGGCCTTCTTTTACTTTCAAGCTTCCCAATTTAATTTGGCTTAAATACAAGAGATCACACGCATGTGATTGTGAAATGACATGTCCAACTAACCGTACTTGTTATCATGATCAATCATGGTCAGCAAATGTAGTGGATTGCGCCAAGGCTGGATATATTGAAAGACTGCCTGATCAAATTCCAATGGATGCAACTCAATCATCTCGACGGGAACGACATCCGCGCGGTTGGAAGTCACGCTTTCATCGGCCGGAAAGAGATTTAAAGTTCTCTTTTAAATGCCAGCAACATTGATACAATCATAATCGGACATTTAATGGATTACGGGGAACTTGAATTGCTCCATTTGGAGGATAATGTCATCCGCGAGTTAAGAGGCTACGAGTTCGAAGGCTTAGATGGATTGCGAGAGCTTTACTTACACGGCAATCGCATTACATCTATTCACAACGGGACCTTTCTTTTCAATGCCTAAACTCAGCATTTTAACTTTGAATAATACCGTTCTGCTCCAATTCCCGGGTCTGGCAGCTTTCATCAAATCTTGAATAAAATGACTCTTTCAAGCAAACTCTGTGGATCTGGTGAGTGTGAATTCGTGGACCGATTCCGCGAAATGGGCGCAGCGTGCAGGTGATATTGTCACTGATCTAGCTACTGTGCGTTGCGCCTCAAATACTACCGACCTTTCGGAAGACATCGTTGAGATTGACGAATCATTTTTACTTGGACAAAGACAATGAAACGCATGCGTCACTCCGGGGCGACGAAACAGAAAATATAATCAATGGCACATGTACAGCACATAAAAACGATTATCTCTACTCAAGATATTCAAGATTATCTGCCACTTCGATCACTACCCTATCTGCATTCCTGGTCATCATCGTACTTACCCTCCTTCGTGTTTATCTTCCGCCAAGAGATGCGTGTTTGGTTCCATTCCGCATTTTGGAATCAGGCTGTTTTACCGTGGCGTTGATGTCGATCGCGATGACCGTGATCACCTATTTGACGCGTTTGTAAGTTACAGTAGTAAAGACGAAGCGACTCGTGGCGTAGGAATTAGCGCTGATACTCGAACACGGTGACCCCCTGATAAGTTGTGTCTTCATTATCGGGGACTTTCCAGTTAGGCGTTTATCGCGGACTAACTATAGTGCGTAGAGTTGAGTCCTCGCGTAGGACAATAATGGTACCCTCAGACAATGGTGTACCTATTAAATCCGGAATGGTGTCGTTTTGAATTCAAATCGGCACACCATCAAGTGCGATGTGACCGCCGGCGGCGTCTGATCGTTGTTCTATTAGTAGAGGTGCCGTAAAAAGATTTAGATCCGGATATACGGCTCTATCTTAAAACGAACACCCTATCTCCAATGGGGAGATAAACCCTTCTGGGAGAAACTCCGGTTTCGTTTTGCCCGATGTGCCTAACAATCAACGAGGAGGCCATCATCATGTGGTGCATCATCAGTGCATCGCCACAACAACCACACCACCCCCCACGCCGAGCGAGCGCAGGTCCGTGGCTATCCATATCTAGTGTCCCAGTGAGTGAGTAAATATGTGTGTGAATAGTGTAAATGTGTATATTAATTATTCTCTTTCATTGTAAATAAGAACTCGTATTTTTTAAATCGGAGATAAAAAACGAGTCTCAAATTAATATAGACTGTGTGTAGTGTAGTAAAAATATGTAAATAACATTTTCGTAATGCTATGTATTGTACCTTTACAACAATTTATTTGTTACTTAGATTTGTTATTGGTACGAGTGCTTGTTCATTCGCTTTTTTGCCATATTGGTGCTAAAAGTCGCCGTCATCAGACGACTGTTGCATAAAAACAACAACAAACAAAACATTTCGGCTTTTTGTTTAAAACAATCTATTTTTGTATATGGTTTTTTATATAGTCTACTGTGTATTTGTTGTAAATAAGAAGAGTGTGTATAGAGCGTCAAATAAAAA
>JAKCPI010003386.1:0-14370 GCA_023213315.1 Euborellia annulipes
CAGATAGCACTGGGACGATTTGGGGACGTTTCCGGGACTTTCTTAATTGGCAAGGGACTTTGCTAGGGACTTTCCTGCATCGATCCAGGGACGTCGAAATGTCCGCTGAAACGTCCCTTTTACTAAGTCCCGCCTAAAATTGTGTTGCGACCTCCTGACTTAACGGTAGATAATACAAGATCTTCCGCGAGAAACTCGAAAAATATCGCATGAAATTACGACCTGGGGAAAATCTACATTCTGGACAGAGCTGGACCGTCAATATTGATGCACCCAATGATAGGATTAGGGAATCAGAAAAAAAACTTGGCCATTATAGACTTTCTTTTTATTTTTTAGATTTAGGATATTGTGTTTAACGAAAATAGCGTTTTTATTCATTATATACAGTATATTTTTAATACTTTGAAAATAATAATTTTCAATGTTTATATATAAAGCCTATATATATATGGTTCAAAATTTATCATAAATATTCTTTGGGGGAAATATGTAGCTTTTAGAAATCTATTGGATAGGTTGAATAAGAAAAAAAAAAAACAATTGTGTGGTCTTTTCAAAAATATTTTTTTACTTTTTTTTATGGAAGAAAAATAAATATATAAAATTACTTAACAAAAAGTACATGAATTAGAATACTTGAATAAGATGGTTTCATACATAAATAATAACAGAATTTTTTTTTTAAATTTATTTTTGGCTGTTGGCTGCCACCTTTTAGTCCCACACATTTTTTCACTTTTACATAGTATTTTTTATTTTAAGCAATAATATTCAAATACGATTTTCTAAAGACACATATTTACAAAAAATAAATACTATAAAAATACAATATTTAGAAAATATGTGTATTGAGAGTTTTATATGAATGAAAGAAAGTCATTAATATAAATATAGGTAACTTGTATAAATTTTAATCAAGAACGAAACGTCTCATTAAATTATATTAAATAGGAGGCTTTTGTTTTTTGGCTGCACCTGTTCCTTCTCCTGCCTATAGAAAAACTTTCACTGACTTCATTGATTTAAATTTTAATCAAATTATTGTATTAAGAAATTCCAAAATAATTATCTTAGATCAATTAAGAAAAGAGTAAAATATACGTAATTTTCAAATAGAATTAAAATTTGTTGAATTTTCTTAAATATTAAGAAAATTAGACAAAAACAAAAAAAAAAAATAATAATAATTTAAAAACATGTATGTATATCCATCAAAATATCCACATCGAATTTTTGACATGATTGCAATACTTTCTCTCTATATATATATTTCATATATAGGGATAGAGAAAGTAAAAAATAAATGTTCAATACAAATTTTAATTCTATTTGAAAATTAAGAATAAATATTTTATTCGTTTCCTAATTGATCTTTGATAATTATTTTGGAAGTTTGATTAAAATTTATATAAGTTACCTACATTTATATTAATCATATAAAACTCTCGATACATACCGGTAGAAACACACACACACACAAAGCGATTATGTGGGCGGACGCCTATTTTTTTTTCCTCTGGTGGGCTGTTCGTGCTGATGAATATGCCTGGTGGAATAATTTGGAAGAGAAACAGGACAAAGGGTTGGGGCTCCAAATACTCTACGCTAAAGAAAGAATAGAAAATAAATTTAGAAAAATTAAGAACAATGTTTCAATGCTGGAAGGAAAGAATAGAAAATAAAAATTGCTAAAGGCAAAAATTGAATTTAAAATAACAAAATGATTTAATAAAAAAATTTAAAATGTTGAAACAAAAAAATTATAAATAAATCAATTCGGATAATTTATTATACATTTGTGAAATGGTCTCTTGTGAAAACCATGAATTGTGGAATTTTTATGCTTTAGTACCTCAATTTAATTAAAGTTTATATGTTACCGATTTGACTTTCACAGGTCACACACACGCGGGTTCAGGGGGTCACAGGGTTGCTTGATGATGTTGCCTCTCTGGTGGCCTCTTCGTTCTTCCACCGTTAGGAGGTAACAGGTCCAGGAGGCAGAAGCCATGACGCTGGCTCTCTTCAAAGCCTCTAACCTCGCCGCAGCGCGATGTTGTTCCTCTCGTGTTCAAAAAGCAAGTCTTTTGCCTCTCCAGAGCGATCGCTCTACGAGTATCGCATTCCCCCACCACTTTCTTACCGGTGCAGGTGTACTTAATCCCAAAAACTCGGGACGAGATGAAGGGCCATAGACAATGCCTTTGTAAGGTCTTTGACTTCGTCCGGGGCAAGGGTTCTTTTGTTTCTTAATAGCTAAAATTCCCAACTCACACATACAAAAGCAAAAAATGTTAATAACATTTGTTTAACATTATTTAAAAAAATTCTGAGAAAAATTATCCGAATTGTCTACTCAAAAATCAATACTTAAAAAAAAGCAAAAAAAAATACAATTAAATATAGTAAGATTACAATATCAATCAAAATATCAGGTCCGATAAACTCTACACGTTTAAACAAAATTATCTGGATATTCTATTTGATCCTAGTAAAAAGAGAAATCAAATAAAAAAAAAGATAGGGGCAGAAGCGTCATTTCAATTTTTTATTGATAAATCTATTTTAATAAATAAGTTCAGCTATTCAAAAGTTCTCATCCTTAAAAATATTTAATTTGATTTTATTAAATAATAATAGTATTAATAGTATTAAATAAAAGGCTTCTCAACTCCGGAGACGATTCGAGATATATTTAATAACTGATGATGAGACATTAAATAAATCTCAAAACGTCTCCGGATTCGAGAAACTCATAAAGGCTTTTTATTTGGATTAAGCTGCCCTTATTAATATCAAATATATTCACAATCACCAAATCCTATTTAAAAAATTTTTAGATAAACTCTAACCATATCATAATATGATAATAATGATTAAAATATATATTTCATATATAAGGTAAGAAAAAAGTAAACAAATTTACATTTATATATTGAAGAAAAGCGGGTTATTCCTCCCCCTCCCCCCACCCAAATGCAGCCTCTGTGTATGAGATGGATAAAAAAAATCAAGGCGTCAATTAAGCGGGGAGGAGGGGGTGACAAAAAAGACGCCTTTGTGTGAGAGATCAATGAATGTAAATAATACAAGTCCAGATATGTTTAAGACAAAATAATTCTAAGTTAAATTTATGAGAAAAAAAAAATCTATAAAAAAAAATTTAAGTCCAGCTATGTTTAAGACAAAAAAAAAATACAAGTCCAAAAATAATTCCAAGTTAAATTTATGAGAAAAAATTTAACGTCCAAGTTGCCAACAGGTCACTTGAACGTCGAAAAAATCAATAAATGAAATGTAAAAAAAAAGTAGAAGTCCAGCTATGCCTAGAGAAAATTTTTCTAAGTTCCCATTTATGAGAAAAAAAATTTAAAGTCGAAAAAATCAATAAATGCAAAAAAAAGTAGAAGTCCAGCTATGCCTAGAGAAAATTTTTCTAAGTTCCCATTTATGAGAAAAAAATTTAAAGTCCAAGATGCCAACAGGTCCCTTGGAACGTCGAAAGTCGAAAAAATCAATAAATGCAAAAAAAAAAGTAGAAGTCCAGCTATGCCTAGAGAAAATTTTTCTAAGTTCCCATTTATGAGAAAAAAATTTAAAGTCGAAAAAATCAATAAATGCAAAAAAAAAAGTAGAAGTCCAGCTATGCCTAGAGAAAATTTTTCTAAGTTCCCATTTATGAGAAAAAATTTAAAGTCCAAGATGCCAACAGGTCCCTTGGAACGTCGAAAGTCGAAAAAATCAATAAATGCAAAAAAAAAGTAGAAGTCCAGCTATGCCTAGAGAAAATTTTTCTAAGTTCCCATTTATGAGAAAAAAATTTAAAGTCGAAAAAATCAATAAATGCAAAAAAAAAGTAGAAGTCCAGCTATGCCTAGAGAAAATTTTTCTAAGTTCCCATTTATGAGAAAAAAATTTAAAGTCCAAGATGCCAACAGGTCCCTTGGAACGTCGAAAGTCGAAAAAATCAATAAATGTAAAAAAAAAGTAGAAGTCCAGCTATGCCTAGAGAAAATTTTTCTAAGTTCCCATTTATGAGAAAAAAATTTAAAGTCCAAGATGCCAACAGGTCCCTTGGAACGTCGAAAGTCGAAAAAATCAATAAATGCAAAAAAAAAGTAGAAGTCCAGCTATGCCTAGAGAAAATTTTTCTAAGTTCCCATTTATGAGAAAAAATTTAAAGTCGAAAAAATCAATAAATGCAAAAAAAAAAGTAGAAGTCCAGCTATGCCTAGAGAAAATTTTTCTAAGTTCCCATTTATGAGAAAAAATTTAAAGTCCAAGATGCCAACAGGTCCCTTGGAACGTCGAAAGTCGAAAAAATCAATAAATGCAAAAAAAAAGTAGAAGTCAGACGGAGAAAATTTTTCTAAGTTTCCATTTATGAGAAAAAATTTAAAGTCCAAGTCCCAAGAGGGACCTTCAGTGGCGTCCCTGTGACGTCGAAATGTCCGCTCGAGTTTTTGGCGACGTTCCAATTAAAAGTGGGGGTGAGAGGGCTGACTTTTCTACAGTTTCGACAATTTAAAGTAGAAAAAAATTCGATTTATTTAGTTTTTGTGCTTCTTTTAATTCGGTGACCACCTCAACTCACTGGCTATAGTGAAATTTATCTATCAATAATTATATATAGGCCTATTAAGTTGAGAAAATTTAATAAATTTTCATTATACTTTTAGGTATAGAAAAAATTTCAAATCTTATATTTTTTTAATGTCAATATAATAAAATTTATAAGCTTATTCTAAAAACAACATTTGGTTCAGTTTATTGTTTTAGAAAAATTTAATGCCTCCGCATAAACCTGACAAAATGCTAAAGAGCAAATATCATAAATTTTCCTTATATATATATATTATAAATTTCATTCTTTACGAAACAAAAAAATTGAATTTATTTATTTATTTTTCTTGTCATTATTCCAACTAGCAGTTGAAATTGGATCGATTTGATATTCTATTGTGTTGTTGAATTGGAAATGCAAAGTACCCCCATGTCGAAATGTCTGGCTCTGCATCTTTTCATTAGGTAGAGAGCGTGTCAATTGGCAGGTGTCCCTTCCCTTCCCTTAGGGACCCTTAAGTCTTCTAGAGAAGAGAGTCACGCTTCGGCTACGCATCGTTGCAAACGTCTTGCGTCTTGTTTGCTTTGTTCGTCTCTCGTCCTCCTACCGAAAATTCAGCCGTAGATTTTTATCAAACCCAGTTTAAATATTTATTTATTATATTTACTCGAATTTTAGTATTTGTAATTCTTGTTTTTAAAATTTTTTAAAAATCATTTAGATTTGTGTAAATAATATAAGTTGTGTAAAAGCAAGAAGGAGGGGGAAGTACAAAAAAGCTTAAGATGACGAAAACGTAGCAACGAGCAAATTTTTTTAGATGACTCTTATCTGCATGACGCCGCGAAAGTCCTGGTTCGACTCCAGGGGGTGCAAATTTCTGCCCAATCAAACACAAACTCAAATTTGTTTTCTTAAGGGCCGGTCTTTTCATGTTTGGGTAGTTAGCGAAGTGTCTGTTAAAGTGCTTTTTTTTGTAGTGCAGAAACCCTCTTCATTTTTATTCTTATAGTAAAATATATGACATCCCATCATTTTATTTAAAAAAGAAGTAGATATATTTGTTATTTTTATTTTGATTCAACTTATTTTATCAATAAAGTGATGAGATGTGATCTATTTTACAATATGCAAAAGGTTAGGTCCACTGGTAACTGAGGCAGCCATTTGCTTTTTATTTGCATAACCCAGCCTTGGAGTATATGTATATGTATATATGTTGAATTTTTTGCCAAGCTCTCTGTTAAATTAGTCGGAGCCAAAAGCTCTGGGTACGATTTAGCAAAGGGGTGATATTAGGAACACAAGGCTGGCACCGGCATCGTAACTTCACACATAAAAATAACAGAGGCATTCTTCAATCTATCCCTTTTTTTTGTTATTATTCATTTTATGTCAGTCAGGATTATATTTCTAGGATATTTGGCAAGGTGTTGAAGATGATTATTTGAATATATTCTAATATCCGAGTTGAAACCATGTTCGAGGGTTGGCCAACTCCCTCTGGCGCACTCTGGCGAGACGAGCTTCAACTAAAGCATTTCAAATTTTAAATTTTAGTAAAAAAAATAATTTTTTTAAAATTAATTATTTTAACTTATAATATTTATTTGAATTAATTTCAATTTTTATTTTTAATAATTTTTATATTTTATGTCTTTATTAAGTAGAAAACTTCAAAAAACCTTTAATACTGAAGAGAGTTCATTCCCTGGAAGAGGGTTTCTGCATTGCACACTACCCATAGGTTAACGTGCTACCCAAAGATGAAAAGACCGGCCCTAAACGATATATTGACTGGTTCATTTATTCTATTTGAGAGTTGTTTGAAAAAAATTCAATTTCTTTTCAAACCAAGTTAAATTAAATGATTTGTTTTGACAAATGAAATTATTAATATAATAATTCGATATTTACTAAACCTAAGAGCATAATCTTATGTTAAAATAGTGGGATTTCTGAAAAGAATAATTATTTTTTTAAAAATTTACATAAAATTAATCATTAAATTCAACTTAATTCAACATTAAGTTTATTGTAAATTTTTTATGTTCCCGGATTATTAATTTCATTTGCCAAAACATAGGGTTTTATTTAAATCTAACGTAACTACTATATCATATTTTGTTATATAAATAATAAAGTTAAGCTTCTGCCGCCAGGGCTGTATATGCTAATATGATCGCATTAGCTAATAAAATCGAAAAGATTTTTTTTCCGAATGTTTGGACATGGAAATATTTTCTTTTAGCCAATTTAGAGCGGGTCAACTCACAGGAAAATATTTTTTATATAGTCTTTATTATTATTATGGAAGTTTTTAATTATATCCCCATTTGTATTAATTATTTATTAGATAAAAATATAAATAATATACAACGTTACGACTACTTTTTATGCAGTCGTTTCTAAGTACTGTGCACGCCCTCCGACTCAAGTGAACTAACCTCTAAGGGAACTTAAGTGAAGTTAGTAGCATTTTATATCTTAAGTTTATTACATATATGCATTTTATATACCAATGCCCCGACTCAAGTGAACTAACCTCTAAGGGAACTTAAGTGAAGTTAATAGCATTTTATATCTTAAGTTTATTACATATATGCATTTAATATAAGCTTACTCATTTCATTGTATATAAAATGCTACTAACTTCACTTAAGTTCCCTTAGAGGTTGGTTCGCTTGAGTCGGAGCAAGCTCACAGTACTTGAAAACGGCTACAGAAAAAGTAGTCGAAACATAAAGTACAACGCAGTATTTACATTTTTAATAAATAATAGGTACACATGGGGTCTATAATATAAGATTGTAAAACGAAGCTATTTCAATTTTTTTTTTTTAATTGCTTCATCTTGGATTAAATAAATAATTAAATTAACTGTGAAAGAGCGTGATATTATTTCGTATAATTTAGAAATTTGTCTTGAATGTCTTTAGCACGTCAAAGAAGCCGGCAATAAATTTTCTCTCTGTTTAGGAAACAGCCTCCCCACCTCTCTCTCTTTCCGTGGCAATTTTTCCAATCGGCAAACAAAACTTATATGTAATTTATCGCCCAGGATTGGCTCTAATTATAGAGGACGCCCTGTAGATATTGGATACATATTGGGAATTTATTGACTGAAGAAAATTTAGAGGATCTTGATCGGTGTAAAAGCCGCCCAGCGACCTACAAGAATCGAACAGTTTCACAAAATCATTTACTATTTGTTTAAAGTAATTATAGTGCGTCCGCTTTCGGAATTCTAAAGAGAGGCGAAGAGTCAGGGGAGTGGTCTTCCCCTTCTAATAAGTACCAGAGCTGTCTTTATATTTTAAAAATCCGATGTGACTGGTCGCACAGCACAAAACTTTCTCTTACGTTTGGTAAGAGAAAGTTGTGTTGTGAGGATGTCACATAAGATATTTTTGTGTCGGCACATATTTAGTATGGTACATTTGAATTCAAGATGTAAAATTTATCATAGGAAGGAAAATATTTATATTTTGATACCATGGCAACCATTTTTCCTATCTTTCCTATGAAGTACAAGAGTAAAGTGTGCTTCAAAAGATTTCAAGGGAAAATGAGAATATATATATGTTAAAGAGCATCTAAAAAAATAATTGATTTATGAATTTTAATCAAAGTCGTTGGAGCAAATTTCTGAGAAAATCGAGACAGGCACACAGACTGACCATGTTGCGAAAATCACTTCTTTGGATTCAGGCAGGGGCGTATATAAGCAAAATTTTAATAAAACTTTTTTCTTTGATAGGGCCCCATGTGGCTCAGGTAAAAATTTGGATTAAAAAAAAAAAAATCTACGAAAATTTGTCTCTGAGAAGACCGGGCCCCTCGGGCCTGTGGTATATTCGATATTTTAAAAATACTTTTGTGTATGGAAGGGGGAGGGGGGGGGGATATTTAAAAATGAGTTTGGGCACCACCCGAAAAAAAATTCTATATACTCCCCTGGATTCAAAACGTGTATTTTTCATCAAAATTTCGACATGAAACCAACACTTTTTTTCTATATTAACATATATAGGTAAGAGAAAGTAAAAATTTGTTTAATGAGTAATTTAAAAAAAATAAAAAACTTTGATATTTTTACTTTTTATTTGATTAATACCCTTCCCGGGAATATTTATGTATTTAAATGAAAATACATAAATATTAGTATGCATTAAAAAAAATGAACAAATGATGACATTATCATGGCAAGTGAATGAGGATGTACAATAATGTACAATTATTTTTAAACATTATTCAATATCTATCAATTTCAAATTTTCTAAATAAATTTATTTATCCATTTGACTGTGAATTTTTTTTTTTTTTTTATTCATCACAATTTTTAAAATTTCTAAATTTATTTTCCTCTTTTATGTGCAAATAAAAATAATTTTTTTTTTTTTTGTTTTAAACAAGTTTTTACTTAATTTATCTAAACCAATCTTAAAAAAGAAGAAGAAGAAGAAGCCGCGTTAATAATTTTAAATATATATAGCGATATTATGTTTCAAAAGGCACCTTTACGAACGATTATTTATCGCCCTCTAAGGTGGAATTCGAATTCTCGACATGAGGGTAGCAACCAATTGGCTCAGGTAGAAGAAGAAAGAGCCGAGAGAGGACCAACGAGAAGAACACAAAAAAAAGTTAAAGAACACCTTTGGCTATTAAAAAAATGTAGACTTAAATCACACTGTCCAGTCGTGTGTAAATATACAAGGGGGAGAATCAATTTTATAAAAAAATTTTAAGTGTTAATTCTATATATTCCCCCCCTGAATTTGAAATTTGATTCCAATTCATTTAGTTTGTACAGTGAGCGCCACAATTATGTCCCCACCTGATAGCTAGAGCTTTAAGTATATGGTGTATAGTGAAATAATTTTAATGACCAAAAAAGGTAAAGATGATTTTATTTTACCTTTTCAAATTTAAAATTATTTCACCATATTCTTAAGGTTCGAGCTAAAAGGTGGGGACTCAATTGTGACGCTCATTGTACCAAATTATTTCCTATTTTGGACCTGAAATTATGTTCAAAGTGCCATTTTTTCAATTTTCACATTAGAAAAAAGAAGACGCTAAATTTTGAGATTTTTATTAAATAGGAGTTGATAATTTCCAAATGGCAAGTATTGGTGACTTCTTATCAAGGGCGGATACAGGGGGGGGTAAAGGGGGTAATTACCCCCTCCCCGAGATTTGAGAAAATATTTTTTGGTGAAAAAATTGTATTTTTAAATATAAAATTTGATTTGTATATATATATTCTGGTAAACAACTAGAGAATGCACCTTTAAATTACCGATTATAAGAAAAAATTGTGTGCTGTGCGACCAGTCACACCAGATTATTTCCCTCTCCCCTGAGAAACTCCTCTGGATCCTCCACTGCTTGGTTCATAATTTCGTTAACATATTTATACAAGTGAATTGTTTTAAACATCTGGGGTTAAATTCAAAAATAGTTATGGATTAGCCAAAAAATGCAACTTAATGATTGAAGTTATTTGTAAAAGAAAATGGAGTTTCTTTGAAGAAATGATGATATTTTGTTATTTAATTCAGTCTCAAAAGTAAATCTTATATCTGAATGGAATTCGTTAAATTCATCTAAGATGATGTTAAGGTGCGCGTCTCGGAAAAACATTAGAACACGATTCAGTACCGAGTTGCTCTAGGCGGCAAGAGATGGCGTTAGTTTTTCCCATAGGAATACAAGGGATTTATTCCATTTCATTTGAAAGATTCCAGCTAATTATAGATAGTCCTCGCCCTTCTTGGGATTCGAACCCACACCCCATCTAATGATATTTGTCAACTCCCCCTGGTGTTGCTGATGTTGGCTTACTAGAAAAAAGAAGACTAAATTTTCATGAATTTATATTTAATATTAGGTAGTAATTTTTAAATATTTCAGAGACTTAATGGCAAATTTAGCGTTTTCTTTTTTTCTAAATATTTGTCAACTCCTACCCCAAATTCATGATAAATGCATTATTTGATTTGACTCTCTAGTCCTGAAGATGGTAGACAACTAGGAACCGAAAAATAACTCTATATGTTAAAAAAGAAGATTCATACTAAAAAAAAAATAAAAGATTTTTTTATTAAAAAAAAAAAACAATTAAAATTGTATTTTAAAATAATTATAACTGCTGGAACGATACGATTTGTATATTTCATTCTCTTCTTCTTGGGATGACCCAAAAAAAAACTGAGAATCCTATTATTAACTCTCTCTCAAGTGGGTGGAGAGAACACACCCCCGCTAGGGTCTAAAAAGAACCCTAAAAAATGATAAGATCTTTTTTTTAAGGAATGAAAAATTTTTTTTCTGACGTTAATGAATAATTAAATAAATATAACCAGAATTATTACTTATTTGTAAAGTTAATCTTTTTTTTTTTTTTTTACCGGAAAGAGATATAGATTTCAATCTAACGAAATGATTTTGAGATTTCCAAAGTTAGAAAAAGAACAGGAGGATAGAGAATAATAATTCTTCACTTAATAGACTTTCAGAATTTAATTAAAAATTATTTGTGAGAATCAAAATGAGAAATATATAGTTCTATTGTTTTGGATTCCATTTAAACAAGTCCAAAAAAATATTTATTAGATTTTTACATGAACTTGATAAAACGAATCACATTTTTACTTCAATTTATATACTGAGTTCTTAAAAAAAAAAAAAAACATGAGAAGTTAGGTTTTAATTATTCGTGGAAAAATGTCATTAAATTAGGCCGATACTAGTTACCAATAGTTTTATTTTTTTTAAAGAATTTTTTTAGACTGATTTTCAAATTTTTAAATATTCATTTTTTTCAAAAAATCTGGTGTGGCCAGTAGCAGAGCCCACAATTTCTCCTTCGGTAATCGATAGTTGTATTCTGTGCTTGTTATACCAGATTTTTTTGTCTCGACATAGGCCTATATTTAGTTTCCGACAATACAGTACATTCGAATTTCGAGATGTAAAATTTATAAACATGGGATCATATTTATATTTTGTTACCATAGCAACCATTTCTCCTATCTTTTCTATGAAATACAAGAGTAAAATGGTCTTCAGAAGATTTCAATGGCAAAATGAGAATATATATTTCAAAGAGCCTCTAAATATATGATATAAGAATTTTAATCAAAATCGTTGGAGCGAATTTTCAAAAAAAAAACTGAAAAATACATCAGTAAAATACTTTTACTCTTTGGCCGATTTTGATTAAAAATTTATTTTGACTGTCCGGGAGGGTACAGTGAGGGACAATATTGAGTACCACCCATGTTTTTTCTACTTGTGATTATTTCATTGTATTTATAAAATAAAATGAAAAATTTTATTGGAAATTTTCGAGGTTTGAACCATGAAAGTTTCCATTAAAAAATATATAATATTTTTTTAAAAACAATGAAATAATCACAAGTAGAAAACGCACGGGTGGGACTTAATATTGTCCCTCACTGTACCTAACTTAAATATAAAATTTCAACTTCAATTTCTTCATCCTTTAAAATGGACACACACAGACAGACAGACCATGTCGCGAAAACCACTTTTTTGGATTCAGGGGACCTCAAAACGTGTATATCCATCAAAATCTCGAAATCGAATTTTCGACATGAATCCAATACTTTCTCTCTCTATATATGAACATGTATAGAGGTAAGAGAAAGTAAGAAGGAGCGAGAGAGCAATGGGATAATTACTTTTTATAATATAGCCAAGTTTGAGGCGTTTTCTTGAAAAGAGAGAGGGCCATACTCTGGTTGAGTGATGCCATCTCTCGGCTTTAATTCTTAACTCTTTTTTTATCTTTACTTATAATTAAATTGTTTATTTTACTAATAATTAAAGAATTTGATTTCAAATTTAATATCGAGATTGTTCTTTTTTCTGATAAATAAATGAATGAGTTAATTTAATAATAAAATAAATAAATCAAATATATTTTTGGTCTAAAATTATTAAAAAAAGGTTAGAAGGCATTCAAATATCCATTGTTTGTAGAGTATTGTTGAAAAAGTAAATCTTTTAAAAGCCACAAAACTATATTATAGAGAAATAAATATACTATGCTTAATAAAGTAAATAGATATTTTTTGTTTCATCCTAAATTTTAATTAAATTCATATTATGATACGATAAAGAATTATAAAATTTAATCCTACTTAAGTTGAAAGAAAAAAATAGTTTTTTTTTGTGAAAAAGGCTACAGTAAACAAAATATGTCAATGTAAAAGCGACATTGAGTGTGATAAAAAATACAATTTTATGACATCCTTGTAAAGAAAGAGACACCGGATGAGTGACACCCCTGGAGAGTAATTTTAATTACTTAAGGAGCCAAGATTCTATAATATGTACAGTACTTTTCAAAGAGTATAAATTTTATTTACTTTCTAACAAAAAAAAACTCTAGGTCTTTTAATGTGATATTGAAATGAAGTTAAATAAATATATCATTTATTTACATGTTTTGAAATTGATGAATACTTTTGGTAAATAATAATAAAATTTTTTCCAATTGTCTAATAATGGAGTTTTTTTTTTTTAAATGAAATTGAAAGATTAATCGACTGTTCTTCATTCGTTTTGAACAACAAAAGATCTGAAATTGGCTCCCCCTGGTTCTTTGGTTCTTTTTTTATTTTGGGCCCAAGTCGCTATGCATTATCCAACCAGCGGATCTCCAAGTTGCATTTGAAAAATGTTAATACATTTGACACTAATGGCTCTCAAGGAAGGGACTCATTTAAATTTTAATAAAAAAATTGAATTTAGGGGAAAAAGTGGGAGGTGCGTGCGTTCAAGTCTCCGAGGTGTTGACCCCCGCGGAGGCGGCGTGACCTTCGTTTGAGGCGATTGCAACGCCTCCTGGTGGCGGCCCTCTCCACCTCGGGACTTGTTCTCAGGTATGGTGGGGGGTTGCAACTCTGGTTGGCTGGCTACAGCCCGCAGGTCAGTCAGTCTCTTAGCTCCAACCGAGGAGGCCACATCGTCACCGTCACCGTGTCTTATTTCTCTCATTATGAACCCAAGTGCGTGTCGGTAGTGAGCAAGTGTGTGTGCTTTAGTGTTGTCATGGAGGAGTGTGTGACGTGAATGGCCCCCACGATGCAGCTAAGCCCCGTGGTGTTTACTTTATTACTCGGCGCCATCTTCGGCGTACTTTCGGCATCCCTTAGTAAGGCGCTCCGATATCAGGCGCCTGACGAATGCAAATGGGTAGTGGTCGGAAGCGGCGGCGAAAACGCCGAAAGCGAATCCGATGACATGTACTCGTCGTCATCGGGGGATGATGATGATGTCGCGCTCGTGTGTCGTTTACGAACAATTAATAGCGAACTTGAAAATACAAATTTTAGTGTGATACAACCGCAGCACACAGTTCGATTAAGACTTGAATGCTCTGATGTATTATTTTTTCAAAGTTCCCTAACTGCAGGGAGTTTCCGACCATTAGTTGAATTACGGGAACTCTCAATCGAGTATTGTAAAATTGGAAATTTATCTGCGGGTGCATTTCGCGGCCTCCGTGAGTTACGAAATCTCACGGTGCGCACGCACAACACGGACTGGTCGGCGATGACACTGAGGTGGACCCGGACGCGTTCACCGACGAACTTGGACTTTTAGAACGACTCGATTTGGGTGAAAATAATATTTGGAGTTTACCTGAAGGCGTATTTTGTCCATTGCACAGTCTCGAAGTACTTAATCTTACCCGGAATCGAATTCGCGAAATTGTAAATTTACGATTTTCATCAAATGGACATCGATGCGGAGCAAATTTAAAA
>JAKCPI010003387.1:0-12775 GCA_023213315.1 Euborellia annulipes
GGCTGAGCAGATTTCAGTTTGTTTCAAATTTAATTGAGCAAGACTGAGTTAAATGACTTTTCTTAATAAGGGAACGATTTAACTGAACGAGAAGGATTCTAAATAAAGATTAGTTCAATTAAATGACAGACATTATAGGAGAACAACTGTATCTGGATGAAACCATGTTAAAATAAAGTTGATACTCGCTGTAACACATAAGTACACAGCAAAATACTTTAAGACAATAATAAAGTTGAAATAACACAGTATTTAGCTGAGCAGATTTTAGGGACCTCTGTACTACAGTTTGTTTTAAATTTAATTGAGCAAGACTCGTTGAGTTAAATGCCTTTTCTTAATAAGGGAACGATTTAACTGAACGAGAAGGGGTCTAAATAAAGATTAGTTCAGTTAAATGACAGACATTATAGGAGAACAACGGTATCTGGATGAAACCATGTTAAAATAAAGTTGAAACACGGTGTAACACATTAAGTGCACAGCAAAATACTTTAATAAATTTGGTTTTAGAAAAAGATTTGCGAAAATTTAACAATTGTAGAAAAGTAGATGATTGGAAATTTTTATTTAATAAGCTGAATAAGTCAATTTTTTTATAAATACTTATTGGATGAAGAAAGTAGTTTGAATTAATTTAACTGAAGATTTTAATATAAATGATTGACAGGAATATTATTAAAAAATAAATATCTTTTTGAGTAATACGTCATCTAGTTTTGAGATTTTTATCATCAGCTAAGAAATAAAAGAGAGATTGTGTGTGGTGTGGACACAGGTGTGTGTCAATGTCAATGTCTGTGTGTATCCTTTCTGTACGATCCGCTCGGATTCATTTGACAAGATCATTTCCTTACATGCATTGAAATCCCCCCTCTCTTTCTTGTAGAAGAAGAAAGTCTCCAAATAGGTGAGTTTCACAGGCATACTGTCTCTCAAACTATTAATATGGGAACCGGAAAACGGTTAATTATTGTCTTGTTTTGAACGAAATCTAACTTGTAAGATGCACATTCCCAAATTAAAAAATAAAAGAGCCAGCATCATTAATCATAAAAGCGGGGAGTAATTTGGGGGCCCACGTGGCCCATCTCGCAATTGTAATCTAGAGTTTTCAGGTTGGATGGGCCAAATATCGATCAAAGCGTAACAATTTGTTGAGAACGAAAAAAAAAGTCATTAATAATTGAATAATAATTCAAAGAAATGTATTCAATGAAATTCGAAAAAGAAAAAAAAATGATTAAGGAATGTAATTATATGCTTGCATGAATTGATTGACATGAAAGATTGATGAAGATGAGTGCGGAGGTTCAGGTTTTTTTTTATTTTGATGCGTGGGTGGAGAAGGGCCTCTGGAGAAGAGGCTTCTGGGATATTCGGTTTATTTAGAGAATTAAAGAAACTATTTCAAAAATAATACGCGAGACTATTTAGAGCATAGGCACACTATGCGGTTACGCCTGATGCGATAAACTTTTATCTATTTGTACTGCAATTTACGTATCACTGATTTTCTTTAAGTTCTACGGTACAATTTATTATAAACGGTCAAGCGGACGGCTGGCTCGTTACTGCTTAGTGAGCATGTGCCCTTATCATGTACTTTATTTCCACCGTCCCAAATTAGTTACTACTAGGGTCCGACCGAAACAAGATTTTCAACCGAAACCGAAACCAAATTTCGGCCTCAATCTTAGTTTCAGCCGAAACCGAAACCGAAACTCGTATTTCCAAAAATATATATATATATATTGTATAGATACAAAATTCATATCATTTTACCTTTTTTTTTTTTTGAAATTTTTTCCCCTCCCGTGAAAATTATTTTACCTTTAGGGAGACTAAATTTTTTTCCCCTTTCCACCGGGCGGAAAATTTTTCTCTCCCTCAAGTGCAATTTGACCTTTTTTTTGCGTGCGAGTCTCATCCCATCTTTTCAGACTCAGGTTTCGGCTACTTTTTGGCCGAAACCGAAACCACGGCCGAAACCAGGATTTGTGGCCGAAACTGGCCGAAACCGAATATTCGATCGGTTACTATTTATTACATTTCTTAAAATATTAAATATTTAAATTAACCTTATTGTATTTGCTACTACAATTATTATAAACCTGTTATTTTGATCCTAATTTTGTTTGTTTTTTTCTACTTTTCATGCTATAGCATTTATTTTGGAACAAATTTTCCGAAGGAATATTTTGAAACTAATTTGGATCGTTAATAAAAGGTCTTTTTCGGCTAAGAGCAGATCCAGAATTAAGTATTAATTTATAAAATTTTATATTAAAAATAAAATTCCCAAAAAAAAATATTTTTCTCAAATCTCGGGGGGGGGAGGGGTAATTACCCCTTCTATCCTCCCTTGTGTAGAGCACAAAAGTGAAGTTTTCTAGGGGATTAACAAGACCTATAGACATGGGCGTAGCCAGACTTCTTGTTAGGGGGGGGCCAACCCCTCGTTAGGGCGAAAGAGGGGGGATTTGCAGTTAATATATACATAGAGTATTAATTATTTATTTAAATTAAAAAAAAAAATTAAATTAATGTAGTGAATTGGGGTGTTAAAAAAATTTCCAATGGGAAATATATATATATATATATTTTTTTTTTAATTTTTAGGACCAGCCAGGGGGGGCAACGGCCCTCCCCCTGGCTACGCCCATGCCTATAGAATTTTATAAACAAGTCAGGGTGCCTAATGGATAGAGGCACAACAAATAATTTTTTTAAAGTAAAAGTGGGGGGTGAGAGGGCTGACTTTTCTACAGTTTCGACAATTTAAAGTAGAAAAAAAATTCCATTTATTTAGTTTTTGTGCTTCTTTTAATTCGGTGACCCCTCAACTCACTAGCTATAGTGAAATTTATCTATCAATAATTATATATAGGCCTATTAAGTTGAAAAATTTAATAAATTTTCATTATACTTTTAAGTATAGAAAAAATTTCAAATCTTATATTTTTTTAAATGTCAATATAATAAAATTTATAAGCTTATTTTAAAAACAACATTTGGTTCAGTTTATTTGTTTTAGAAAAAATTTAATGCCTCCGCATAAACCTGACAAAAATGCTAAAGAGCAAATATCATAAATTCTCCTTATATATATATATATTATAAATTTCATTCTTTACGAAACAAAAAAATTGAATTTATTTATTTATTTTTCTTGTCATTATTCCAACTAGCAGTTGAAATTGGATCGATTTGATATTCTATTGTGTTGTTGAATTGGAAATGCAAAGTACCCCCATGTCGAAATGTCTGGCTCTGCATCTTTTCATTAGGCAGAGAGCGTGTCAATTGGCAGGTGTCCCTTCCCTTCCCTTAGGGACCCTTACGTCTTCTAGAGAAGAGAGTCACGCTTCGGCTACGCATCGTTGCAAACGTCTTGTGCCTTGTTTGCTTTGTTCGTCTCTCGTCCTCCTACCGAAAATTCAGTCGTAGATTTTTATCAAACCCAGTTTAAATATTTATTTATTATATTTACTCGAATTTTAGTATTTGTAATTCTTGTTTTTAAAATTTTTTAAAAATCATTTAGAGTTTGTGTAAATAATATAAGCTGTGTAAAAGCAAGAAGAGGAGGGGGAGTACAAAAAAAAGCTTAAGATGACGAAAACGTAGCAACGAGCAAATTTTATTTAGATGACTCTTATTTATCTGCATGAAGCCGCGAAAGTCCTGGTTCGACTCCAGGGGGTGCAAATTTCTGCCCAATCAAACACAAACTCAAATTTGTTTTCTTAAACGATATATTTACTGGTCCATTTATTCTATTTGAGAGTTGTTTGAAAAAATCCCATTTCTTTTCAAACAAAGTTAAATTAAATGATTTGTTTTGGCAAATGAAATTATTAATATAATAATTCGATATTCACTAAACCTAAGAGCATAATCTAATGTTAAAATAGTGGGATTTCTGAAAAGAATAATTATTAATTAATTAACTTAATTCATCATTAAGTTTATTGTAAATTTTTTATGTTCCCGGATTATTAATTTAATTTGCCAAAACATAGGGTTTTATTTAAATCTAACGTAACTACTATATCATATTTTGTTATATAAATAATAAAGTTAAGCTTCTGCCGCCAGGGCTGTATATTTTAATATGATCGCATTATCTAAAATCGAAAAGATTTTTTCTTCCGAATGTTTGGACATCATCAATTTTTTATGAAAATATTTTTTATCCAATTTAGAGCGGGTCAACTCACAGAAAAATATTTTTTATATACAGTCTTTATTATTATTATTGAAGTTTTTAATTATATCCCCATTTGTATTAATTATTTATTAAATAAAAATATAAATAATGTACAAGGTTACGACTACTTTTTCTGCAGTCGTTTTTAAGTACTGTGCACGTGCTCTAACTCAAGTGAACTAACCTCTAAGGGAACTTAAGTGAAGTTAGCATCATTTCATATCCCATAAGTTTATTACATATATGCATTTTATATGCTAATTTCATTGCATAGTTTCCTTAGAGGTTAGTTCGCTTGAGACGGAGCAATCACACAGTACTTGAAAACGGCTGCAGAAAAAGTAGTCGAAACATAAAGTACAACGCAGTATTTATATTTTTAATAAATAATTAATAGGTACAAATGGGGTCTAAAATTAAAAACTCCCATAATAATAATAATACAAACCATAAAAGCTTTAATAAACATATTTTTTGGCCTTCTTAGGGTCACTGGCCCTTTAGGCTCTATTAAAATATATTTTCATTAAAAAGTTTTCTGATATATAAAAGCAAAAATGGCTCAAAGGGATTTATCTCTGCCACTACCTCTGTCCGAAAGAGAAATTTCGGTCATATAAATTTATATAAAAAATCACAGTTTGTTATTAAAGCTATAAGATTGGAAAACGAAGCTATTTCAATATAATTATTTTTTTTTTAAATTGCTTCATCTTGGATTAAATAAATAATTTAATTAACTGTGAAAGAGCGTGATATTATTTCGTATAATTTAGAAATTTGTCTTGAATGTCTTTAGCACGTCAAAGAAGCCGGCAATAAATTTTCTGTCTGTTTAGGAAACAGCCTCCCCACCTCTTCTCTCTCTCTCTCTCTCTCTCTCTCTCCGTGGCAATTTTTCCAATCGGCAAACAAAACTTATATGTAATTTATCGCCCAGGATTGGCTCTAATTATAGAGGACGCCCTGTAGATATTGGATACATATTGGGAATTTATTGACTGAAGAAAATTTAGAGGATCTTGATCGGTGTAAAAGCCGCCCAGCGACCTACAAGAATCGAACAGTTTCACAAAATCATTTACTATTTGTTTGAAGTAATTATAGTGCGTCCGCTTTCGGAATTCTAAAGAGAGGCGAAGAGCCAGGGGAATGGTCTTCCCCTTCTAATAAGTGCCAGGGCTAATTTTATATTTTAAAAATCCGGTGTGACTGGTCGCACAGCACACAACTTTCTCTTACGTTTGGTAAGAGAAAGTTGTTTTTGTGTCGACATATATTTAGTTTCCAACAGTATGGTACATTTGAATTAAAGATGTAAAATTTATACACATAGGAAAATATTTATATTTTGATACCATGGCAACCATTATTCCTATCTTTCCTATGAAGTACAAGAGTAAAGTGTGCTTTGAAGGCAAAATGAGAATATATATATATAGGCCCTATATGTTAAAGAGCATCTAAAAAAATAATTGATTTATGAATTTTAATCAAAATCGTTGGAGCAAATTTCTAGAAAATCGAGACAGGCACACAGACTGACCATATTGCGAAAATCACTTCTTTCGATTCAGACAGGGGCGTATATAAGCAAAATTTTAATAAAACTTTTTCTTTTGATAGGGCTCAGGTAAAATCAGAAAAAATTTGGATTAAAAAAAAATTTAACGAAAATTTGTCTCTGGGAGGAAGGTCCGGGCCACTCGGGCCTGTGGTATATTCGGTATTTTAAAAATATTTTTGTGTATGGGGGGAGAGGGGGAGGGGATATTTAAAAATGAGTTTAGGCACCACTCGAAAAAAATTCTATATACGCCCCTGTTCAAAACATGTATTTTTATCAAAATTTCGACAGAAAACCAACACTTTCTCTCTATATTAACATATATAGGTAAGAGAAAGTAAAAATTTGTTCAATGAGTAATTTAAAAAATTTTCAAAAATAAAAAGCTTTGAAATTTTTATTTTATTAATACCCTTCCCGGCTCTATTTTTTAAATATAATATTTATGTATTTAAATGCATAAATATTAGTGTGCATTAAAAGAAATGAACAAATGATGACATTATCATGGCAAGTGAATGAGGATGTACAATAATGTATAGTATTTTTAAACATTATTCAATAGCCTATCTATCAATTTCAAATTTTTTTTGTTTTTTTTTTTTATTCATCACAATTTTTAAAATTTCTAAATTTATTTTCCCCTTTTATGTGCAAATAAAAATAAATTTTTTTTTTTGTTTTAAACAAGTTTTTACTTAATTTATCTAAACCAATCTTAAAAAGAAGAAGAAGAAGAAGCCGCGTTAATAATTTTAAATATATATAGCGATATTATGTTTCAAAAGGCACCTTTACGAACGATTATTTATCGCCCTCTAAGATGGAATTCGAATTCTCGACATGAGGGTAGCAACCAATTGGCTCAGGTAGAAGAAGAAAGAGCCGAGAGAGGACCAACGAGAAGAACACAAAAAAAAAGTTAAAGAACACCTTTGGCTATTAAAAAAATGTAGACTTAAATCACACTGTCCAGTCGTGTGTAAATATACAAGGGGGAGAATCAATTTTATAAAAAAATTTTAAGTGTTAATTCTATATATTCCCCCCTGAATTTGAAATTTGATTCCAATTCATTTAAGTTTGTAGAGTGAGCGCCACAATTATGTCCCCACCTGATAGCTAGAGCTTTAAGTATATGGTGTATAGTGAAATAATTTTAATGACCGAAAAGGTAAAACGTAAAATCTGGTAAAGATTATTTTATTTTACCTTTTCAAATTTAAAATTATTTCACCATATTCTTAAGGCTCGAGCTATCCGGTGGGAAATTAATTGTGACCCTCACTGTACCAAATTATTACTATTTCCTATTTTGGACCTGAAATTATGTTCTAAATGCCATTTTTTCAATTTTCACATTAGAAAAAAGAAGACGCTAAATTTTGAGATTTTTATTAAATATGAGGTGATAATTTCCAAATATCTAATGGCAAGTATTGGTGAATTGGTATTGGTGGCGAATACAAGGGGGGTAAAGGGGGTAATTACACCCCCCTCGAGATTTGAGAAAAATATTTTTTTTTTGGGAAAAAAATTGTATTTTTAATATAAAATTTGATTTGAATATATTTTCTGGTAAACAAATACAGAATGCATCTTTAAATTACCAATTATAAGAAAAAATTGTGTGCTGTACGACCACTCACATCTGATCCCCCCCCCCCCCCCGATAAACTCCTCTGGATCCGCCACTGCTTCTTATTTCATAAATCAAAGCTTTATGAAGTGAAGATCTTGACATAACTAAATAAGATTGATTAATAAATAAGATATTACATATATAATATTTAACATATTATATACATCGCGTATGTTAGCCGCGAGAGGGAAATTTATATAATTCCAATATTTATTTATTCAAATACCCGAAAAAAGTAAAAGGGTGTGCAGCCGGGACTAGGGAGTTGAACCATGGATTCACCAATTTGTACTCGGAGTGCCCTTGCCACTAGACCACAGCAGGGCATTCGGGTATATGAATTGACTCAGAAAGCAATTTTATTTATCAGGAGACGTGGATAACTAAAACTGCTTTCTGAGTGGATTCATATACCCGAATGCCGTGCCTGTGGTTTAGTAGTAAAGGCACACCAGGTACAAATTGGTTGAACTCCATGACACATTTCTTACTTTTTTGGCTATTTAAATTAATAAATATTGGAATTATATAAATAAGATTGGTTTATAATTTCGTTAACATATTTATACAAGTGAATTGTTTTAAACATCTGGGGTTAGATTCAAAAGTGGTAATGGATTAGCCAAAAAATGCAACTTAATGATTGAAGTTATTTGTAAAAGAAAATGGAGTTTCTTTGAAGAAATGATATTTTGTTATTTAATTCAGTCTCAAAAGTAAATCTTATATCTGAATGGAATCCGTTAAATTTATCTAAGATGATGTTAAGGTGCGCGTCTCGGAAAACGTTAGAACACGATTCAGTACCGAGTTGCTCTAGGCGGCAAGAGATGGCGTTAGTTTTTCCCATAGGAAAACAAGGAATTTATTCCATTTCATTTGAAAGATTCCAGCTAATTATAGATAGTCCTCGCCTTTCTTGGGATTCGAACCCACACCCCATCTAATGATATTTGTCAAATCCCCTGGTGGTGCCGATGTTGGCATGTTGGCTTACTAGAAAAAAGAAGGCTCTAAATTTTCATGAATTTATATTTAATATTAGGTAGTAATTTTTAAATATTTCAGAGACTTAATGGCAAATTTAGCTGTCTTTCTTTTTTTTAAATATTTGTCAACTCCTGCCCCCAAATTCATGATAAATGCATTATTTGAATTGACTCTCTAGTTCTGAAGATGGTAGACAACTATGAACCGAAAAATAACTCTATATGTTAAAAAAGAAGATTCATACTAAAAAAAAAAATAAAAGATTTTTTATTAAAAAAAAAAAAAAAAACAATTAAAATTGTATTTTAAAATAATTATAACTGCTGGAACGATACGATTTGTATATTTCATTCTCTTCTTCTTGGGATGACCCAAAAAAAAAAAAAACTGAGAATCCTATTATTAACTCTCTCTCAAGGTGGGTGGAGAGAACACACCCCCGCTAGGGTCTAAAAAAGAACCCTAAAAAATGATAAGATCTTTTTTTTTTAAGGAATGAAAATTTTTTTTTCTGACGTAAATGAATAATTAAATAAATATAACCAGTATTATTACTTATTTGTAAAGTTAATCTTTTTTTTACCGGAAAGAGTATAGATTTCAATCTAACGAAATGATTTTGAGATTTCCAAAGTTAGAAAAAGAACCGGAGGATAGAGAATAATAATTCTTCACTTAATAGACTTTCAGAATTTAATTAAAAATTATTTGTGAGAATCAAAATGAGAAATATATAGTTCTATTGTTTTGGATTCCATTTAAACAAGTCCAAAAAAATATTTATTAGATTTTTTACATGAACTTGATAAAACGAATCACATTTTTACTTCAATTTATATACTGCGTTCTTAAAAAAAAAAAAAAAAACATGAGAAGTTAGGTTTTAATTATTCGTGGAAAAATGTCATTAAATTAGGCCGATACTAGTTACCAATAATTAGTAATTTTTTTTTAAATAATTTTTTAGACTGATTTTCGAATTTTTTATTTGAATTTAAATATTCATTTTTTTTTTTTAAATCTGGTGTGACCGGTCGCGCAGAACACAACTTTCGATTATCGAAGTGTCACATCCAGATTTTTTTGTGTCGACATATATTTAGTTTCCGATAGTATAATCTTTTCAAGATGTAAAATTTATAAGTATGGGAAAATATTTATATTTTGTTACCATGGCAAGCATTTCTTCTATCTTTTCTTTGAAATACAAGAGTAAAGTGGTCTTCAGAAGATTTCAATGGCAAAATGAGAATATACATTTCAAAGATCCTCTAAATATATGATATATGAATTTTAATCAAAATCCTTGGAGCGAATTCTCGAAAAAAAAAAACTGAAAAATACATCAGTAAAATACTTTTACTCTTTGGCCGATTTTGATTAAAAAACTTATTTTGACTGTCCGGGAGGGTACGGTGAGGGGAATATTAAGTCCCACCCATGCTTTTCTACTTGTGATTATTTCATTGTTTTTATAAAATAAAATGAAAATTTTTATTGGAAATTTTCTAGGTTTGAACCATGAAAGTTTCCATTAAAAAATATATAATATTTCTTTAAAAACAATGAAATAATCACAAGTAGAAAACGCACGGGGTGGGACTTAAAATTGTCCCTCACTGTACCTAACTTAAATATAAAATTTCAACCTCAATTTCTTCATCCTTTAAATTGAACACAGACAGACAGACCATGTCGCGAAAACCAATTTTTTGGATTCAGGGGACCTCAAAACGTGTATATCCATCAAAATCTCGACATCGAATTTTCGACATGAATCCAATACTTTCTCTCTCTATGTATGAACATGTATAGAGGTAAGAGAAAGCAAGAAGGAGCGAGAGAGCAATGGGATAATTACTTTTTATAATATAGCCAAGTTTGAGGCCTTTTTCTTGAAAAGAGAGAGGGCCATACTCTGGTTGAGTGATGCCATCTCTCGGCTTTAATTCCTAACTCTTTTTTTATCTTTACTTATAAATAAATTAATTATTTATTTAGCTAATAATTAAAGAATATGATTTCAAATTTTTCAAATTTAATATCGGGATTAGCCCTTTTTTACTTTCTCTTACCCTATATATGAAATATATAGAGAGAGAAAGTATTGTTAGTTTTTCTGATAAATAAATAAATGAGTTTATTTAATAATAAAATAAATAAATCAAATATATTTTTGGTCCAAAATAATTAAAATAAAAAGGTTAGAAGGCATTCAAATATTCATTGTTTGTAAGGTATTGTTGAAAAAAGTATCATCTTTTAGAGGCCAGAAAACTATTTTATAGAGAAATAAATATACTATGCTTAATAAAGTAAATAGATATTTTTTGTTTCATCCTAAATTTTAATTAAATTCATATTATGATACGATAAAGAATTATAAAATTTAATCCTACTTAAGTTGAAAGAAAAAATATTTTTTTTTTTTTGTGAAAAAAGGCTACAGTAAACAAAATATGTCAATGTAAAAGCGACATTGAATGAGATAAAAAAATACAATTTTATGACATCCTTGTAAAGAAAGAGACACCGGATGAGTGACACCCCTGGAGAGTACTTTTAATTACTTAAGGAGCCAGGATTCTATAATATGTACAGTACTTTTCAAAGAGTATAAATTTTATTTACTTTCTAACAAAAAAAAACTCTAGGTCTTTTAATGTGATATTGAAATGAAGTTAAATAAATATATTATTTATTTACATGTTTTGAAATTGATGAATACTTTTGGTAAATAATAATAAAATTTTTTCCAATTGTCTAATAAATGGAGTTTTTTTTTTTTTTTTTTTTTAAATGAAATTGAAAGATTAATCGACTGTTCTTCATTCGTTTTGAACAACAAAAGATCTGAAACTTGGCTCCCCCTGGTTCTTTGGTTCTTTTTTTTTTATTTTGGGCCCAAGTCGCTATGCATTATCCAACCAGCGGATCTCCAAGTTGCATTTGAAAAATGTTAATACATTTGACACTAATGGCTCTCAAGGAAGGGACTCATTTAAATTTTAATAAAAATTGAATTTAGGGGAAAAAGTGGGAGGTGCGTGCGTTCAAGTCTCCGAGGTGTTGACCCCCGCGGAGGCGGCGTGACCTTCGTTTGAGGCGATTGCAACTGCCTCCTGGTGGCGGCCCTCTCCACCTCGGGACTTGTTCTCAGGTATGGTGGGGGTTGCACACTCTGGTTGGCTGGCTACAGCCCGCAGGTCAGTCAGTCTCTTAGCTCCAACCGGGGAGGCCACATCGTCACCGTCACCGTGTCTCATTTCTCTCATTATGAACCCAAGTGCGTGTCGGTAGTGAGCAAGTGTGTGTGCTTTAGTGTTGTCATGGAGGAGTGTGTGACGTGAATGGCCCCCACGATGCAGCTAAGCCCCGTGGTGTTTACTTTATTACTCGGCGCCATCTTCGGCGTACTCGGCATCCCTTAGTAAGGCGCTCCGATATCAGGCGCCTGACGAATGCAAATGGGTAGTGGTCGGAAGCGGCGGCGAAAACGCCGAAAGCGAATCCGATGACATGTACTCGTCGTCATCGGGGGGATGATGATGATGTCGCGCTCGTGTGTCGTTTACGAACAATTAATAGCGAACTTGAAAATACAAATTTTAGTGTGATACAACCGCAGCACACAGTTCGATTAAGACTTGAATGCTCTGATGTATTATTTTTTCAAAGTTCCCTAACTGCAGGGAGTTTCCGACCATTAGTTGAATTACGGGAACTCTCTATCGAGTATTGTAAAATTGGAAATTTATCTGCGGGTGCATTTCGCGGCCTCCGTGAGTTGCGAAATCTCACGGTGCGCACGCACAACACGGATTGGTCAGCGATGACACTTGAGGTGGACCCGGACGCGTTCACCGACGAACTTGGACTTTTAGAACGACTCGATTTGGGTGAAAATAATATTTGGAGTTTATCTGAAGGCGTATTTTGTCCATTGCACAGTCTCGAAGTACTTAGACCTACCCGGAATCGAATTCGCGAAATTGTAAATTTACGATTTTCATCAAATGGACATCGATGCGGAGCAAATTTAAAAATTTTAGACTTATCAAACAATTCAGTTGACACAATAGGCCCTGCGATTTTATCCGGGTCTCACTCGATTGCAACAATTATATCTACAAGGAAATGGAATTTCGTTCCTAGCGGACCGCGCCCCTGGAAGGCCTTGCATCGCTTATGATTTTTAAACTCAACGATAATAAATTAACCAGCTTGCCACCTGAGCTGTTTGTTGACACGAGAGACTTGAATGAAGTTTATTTGGGAAATAATTCAATTAACGTTCTAGCGCCTGGTTTATTTAATGAATTGAAACAATTACCGTTCTCGATTTATCTCGCAATGAACTCAC
>JAKCPI010003388.1:0-10701 GCA_023213315.1 Euborellia annulipes
TCTATAGGTCTTGTTAATATCCCCTAGAAAACTTCACTTTTGTGCTCTACACATGGGAGGATAGAAGGGGTAATTACCCCCCCCCCCCCCCCCCGAGATTTGAGAAAAATATTTTTTTTTTTGGGAATTAAATTTTATTTTGAATATAAAATTTTATAAATTAATACTTAATTCTGGATCTGCCCTTGGATGCCGAAAAAGACCTTTTATTAACGATCTAAATTAGTTTCAAATATTCCTTCGGAAAATTTGTTCCAAAATAAATGCTACAGTCATGAAAATTAGAAAAAAAAAAAAAAAAAAAAATTAGGATCAAAATAACAGGTTTATAATAATTGTAGTAGCAAATACAATAAGGTTATTTTAAATATTTAATATTTTAAGAAATGTAATAAATAGGAACCGATCGAATATTCGGTTTCGGCCAGGGCCACAAATCATGGTTTCGGCGTGGTTTCGGTTTCGGCCAAAAAGTAGCCGAAACCTGAGTCTGAAAAGATGGGATGAGACTCGCACTCAAAAAAAAGGTCAAATGATTTACACTTGAGGGAGAAAAAAATTTTCCGCCCCGTGGAAAGGGGAAAAAAATTTAGTCTCCCTAAAGGTAAAATGATTTTCACGGGAGGGGGAAAAAATTTAAAAAAATCTAAGATTGAGGCCAAAATTTCGGTTTCGGTTGAAAATCTTGTTTCGGTCGGACCCTAGTAGTAACTAATTTGGGACGGTGGAAATAAAGTACATGATAAGGGCACATGCTCACTAAGCAGTAACGAGCCAGCCGTCCGCTTGACCGTTTATAATAAATTGTACCGTAGAACTTAAAGAAAATCAGTGATACGTAAATTGCAGTACAAATAGATAAAAGTTTATCGCATCAGGCGTAACCGCATAGTGTGCCTATGCTCTAAATTGTCTCGCGTATTATTTTTGAAATAGTTTCTTTAATTCTCTAAATAAACCGAATATCCCAGAAGCCTCTTCTCCAGGGGCCCTTCTCCACCCACGCATCAAAATAAAAAAAAACCTGAACCTCCGCACTCATCTTCATCAATCTTTCATGTCAATCAATTCATGCAAGCATATAATTACATTCCTTAATCATTTTTTTTTCTTTTTTCGAATTTCATTGAATACATTTCTTTGAATTATTATTCAATTATTAATGACTTTTTTTTTTCGTTCTCAACAAATTGTTACGCTTTGATCGATATTTGGCCCATCCAACCTGAAAACTCTAGATTACAATTGCGAGATGGGCCACGTGGGCCCCCAAATTACTCCCCGCTTTTATGATTAATGATGCTGGCTCTTTTATTTTTTAATTTGGGAATGTGCATCTTACAAGTTAGATTTCGTTCAAAACAAGACAATAATTAACCGTTTTCCGGTTCCCATATTAATAGTTTGAGAGACAGTATGCCTGTGAAACTCACCTATTTGGAGACTTTCTTCTTCTACAAGAAAGAGAGGGGGGATTTCAATGCATGTAAGGAAATGATCTTGTCAAATGAATCCGAGCGGATCGTACAGAAAGGATACACACAGACATTGACATTGACACACACCTGTGTCCACACCACACACAATCTCTCTTTTATTTCTTAGCTGATGATAAAAATCTCTAAACTAGATGACGTATTACTCAAAAAGATATTTATTTTTTTAATAATATTCCTGTCAATCATTTATATTAAAATCTTCAGTTAAATTAATTCAAACTACGTTCTTCATCCAATAAGTATTTACTTATAAAAACTATCCAGCTTATTAAATAAAAATTTCCTATCATCTACTTTTCTACAATTAGTTAAATTTTCACAAATCTTTTTCTAAAACTAAATTTATTAAAGTATTTTGCTGTGCACTTATGTGTTACAGCGTGTTTCAACTTTATTTTAACATGGTTTCATCCAGATACCGTTGTTCTCCTATAATGTCTGTCATTTAACTGAACTAATCTTTATTTAGACCCCTTCTCGTTCAGTTAAATCGTTCCCTTATTAAGAAAAGGCATTTAACTCAACGAGTCTTGCTCAATTAAATTTGAAACAAACTGTAGTACAGAGGTCCCTAAAATCTGCTCAGCTAAATACTGTGTTATTTCAACTTTATTATTGTCTTAAAGTATTTTGCTGTGTACTTATGTGTTACAGCGAGTATCAACTTTATTTTAACATGGTTTCATCCAGATACAGTTGTTCTCCTATAATGTCTGTCATTTAATTGAACTAATCTTTATTTAGACTCCTTCTCGTTCAGTTAAATCGTTCCCTTATTAAGAAAAGTCATTTAACTGAGTCTTGCTCAATTAAATTTGAAACAAACTGAAATCTGCTCAGCCAAATACTGTGTTATTTCAACTTTATTAGAATGGCTCAGAGAGAAGACATTAGCTTCTCATGGCTGGGGTCCCGGGTTCGCTTCCCGCCCCAAGCGAGAAAAATTTATTTCATTTGAGTTGGCTACCAATCATTTGAAATAAATAGAAATAGAGGTTTAAAAGGCCTTAGATGCCGAAAAAGACCTTAAATAAATAATAAAAAAAAAAAAAACTATTAGAACGTCACATAAATTCGTTCTTTTATAAGAACGAGTCTTTATTTGAGTCTCGTTCAGTTAAAGTCGTTTTCTTATTAAGAAATATAATTTAAATGAACGCGTTGAAATAGAGAGTTTATTTAAAAATAACATAACTCTGATTTAAAATTATAAATTTGATAAGAAATTTAATACCTCTATTAATTTTCAACAAATTCCAATAGCTTTTGAATTAATCCTGCTCAGATTTCCTCTTTTAAAATTTTTGAATTATTATTATTATTATTATTATTATTTTTTTTTTTTTTTTTTTTTTGGAGAAAAAGTTGTGTGATGTGTTTACTCATTCAATTTTTTTCTTTTTTATTTGAACTGAATAAAATTTTTTATAAAAAGGTGATAAATATCAAAAGTAAAAAAAAAAAAAAGAATTTTCCCTGGCCATTCAAATATTTCAATTGAATTTATTTGAAACATATTTTATTTGATTCCACTCATGAATTTATATATAACGTTAACACTCTGTCCTTTTTTCCATCATCTCCTCTTCAATCAACAAATAATAAATTAAATTTTTTTTTTTATCTACATATGCTAATATTATTTGCAGAAATACTTATTTCATTTTCACTGGTGATTATTTCTAAATTAGACATAAACGAGAAGCAATTATTATAGTCTATAATTAAAGAATATAAACGGATTTCACAACGAGGTTTTTCTATGTCTATTATCTCAATTTTTAGAGTAATTATATATTTATACAACTTTATTTATAATATATTTATATAACAAGCTTCTTGTTTATTCATTTTATTTTTAAGTTGCATTTTAATCATTTTTTTGTGTCTGTCTGAGGGGACAAATGAGAAGATAATTGCCTTGGAGAGGGATTCACCTTTTTTATCCGTCCATTTTAACTATCTATTTATGTTAGAGATCAAAGCCAAATTTTATTTATTATTATAATATATTTAGTCACGTTTGGAATTAAAGCTATTTTTAATCCGTTTTAAGTAGACTTTCACGTTAGGATTATTAACGAAGAAATTTGTATAATTTTTATTAGGTGTCCGATTGGTCATCTCTTTTTAAAAAATAAATTTTTTTTTTTTCAAAAATTCTCTCGTTAAAATGCTGGATGGACACCGAGTAAATAAATAAATAAATTTTCCTTTTTTTCTGGAAAAATTAATTCTGTTAGTGTTTTCTCTTTAACTCGAAGTATTTACTTTTCAAAATCCCCACTAGAAAATATAAAACAGAGTACTTGAATATACTCAACTACAACTTTTGCATTTTAAATATATTAGTCAAATAAAAAAAAAAAAAATATTTAAATAAGGCTTCTTTTTTTTACTTGAAAAGTATCAGATTAGCTTTTATAAAAGCTAAAAACTAAAAAAAAATATTTCTATAAAAAATGTGAGTTGTGGTGACGGCGCTACGGGGGGGGGGGGGGGTTAGGGAGGGGGCAAGTCTCTCTGGTTGCCCCCCCCCATTTTTTTGTTTCTCTTTGATATAGTCTATTGGTATATTGTCTGCCCCCCCCCCACTGAGAATAACCTAGTGTCGTCACTGATCACTTGACTTTCTCGTTAATTTTTAAAAGAATCGTGGGAACTTATGATTTGGTCTTTGTAATTTCTTCTATAAATCTTTGATTTTTTTGCCTTTCAGCAATAATAATTAAACCCTCTGCGTTGATTAGTAATAATTTTCAATTTTATTCTAAGAATCGTCGGCCAAAAATAAATACTTTTGCCTATTATCCGTTTATTTGTAGATATTTCGATCCCAGTGAGATGAAATCATCATCCTCAGTGCAAGCAACAGATGTTTGTAAATAGTTTATTTCTCCCATCCACGATTTAGAAAACATCTGTTGCTTTTACTGAGGATGATTTCATCTCACTGAGTTCGAAATATTCTACAAATAAACGGATAATACGCAGAATTATTTATTTTTGGCCGACGATTCTTAGAATAAAATAGATTTTCCTTAACTACAAACAATTCGTAGTAATAATTTTGTTTAAAAAAATCGTTTGGCCTTTTTTAAGTAACATTTTTGAGTATTTAGACCTTTTAAAATGGTGACGTAATCAACATACTACCTCCCAAAAGCAAAAACAAGCAAGCGCCAACCCCTGCTTACGTAAATCTTGAATAGATTTTGTTTTCTTGAAAAATGGTTGCCATGGTAACAAAAAATAAATATTTTCCCATACTTTTGGTATCCAAATGGCTTAAATAAAATCATCGGACTGCCTGGGATCCGAACCCGCGACCCTTAGTATAGAAGGACATCACGCTAACCCCTACACCAGCTACAAGCTAATTAATTTATTTAAATCATTTGGATATCAAATAAATGGACCCTGACTATTTTTCTGGTTGATACTAGCTATATAAAAATTTTTTTAATTAAATCATTTTCAAATTTTAAAACTAAAAAAAATCTTTTTTTTTAGGATTTAGCTGAATTTATTCAAGTACTCAGTTTTATATTTTCTAATAGGGATTTTAATAAGTTAATAAATATTTCAAGGGATGCCACTAGCCTAATACCTAATTGAGAAAGCTGCACAACGAGATTTTAAAATATTTATTATTTTTTTTTAATATAAAATTCGACGAGCCCGTGTTATAACTCTGAATTTATTTTTTTCTAGATTATTATTATTTAAATAGATTTAATAAATATTATTTATCGGTTTTTTTGTAAATTAAAAATTTCCTATCTACTAGTTATCGACTCCTAATTTTAACCTGTCAGATTTTTTCCCATTTATGGACGCCCTAAAATGATGAAGTTATTCCAATGGAAATCGTCTGTGAATACATAATTTATTTTTTCTTAGCTTTTCAAAACCCTTATTAGCAGTTTTGTTGAACGAACCTCGATCCATCTCCCTTGGTTGTTTTCAGGTGGTGCTCGCCTCTTGTTTTTTTTTTCTTTTTCTTTTGCCAACCAACCCCTGGCGCCATTTCGGGGGAGTTCCCGCCCCTGCCATAAAACCCTCTTCACTCATATGGCCTTTACTTCATTTCGCCTCGAAATTCCTTTTAACTTTTTTCTCCATCTTGATGATGACCTGTCTGAAAAAGTAATTCATTAAAACATTTTTATTTATTTTTTATAACCTTTAAAAATTTATATATACTCTCTTACTTACTTTTCAGAATTAATTTAGGAATGAAAAATTCTAATTTGGTGGATATTAAAATATTAAAGGAGTTATATTTTTGTTCTAATTATCTTATAGGAGAGATGTCAGAAGGAATCGAAGATTTTCTCTTTTTTAATAGGCCCGCTTTTTTTTTTGCCAGAGATAAAAAATAATAATAATCAAAAAGCGCGAATATAAAAAACGTGTTTACTTAAAAAAAATTGAAATTTAAATGTAAATTGTTATATTGGTTAAATTGAAATTGATAAAATAATGAATTGACATGTTAAGATCAAAATTTAGATTACGAGATTTATGTTAGATTGAAGGGAATCTAAAATTTCACTTTTCTTTCATATTTCTGTTCTAAAATCGGCCAGTGTTTTATCTACTTTACTGATGATCTACTTTTTTAGTAAAAGAATTAGATTTTCGGTTTAACTGTGGTTTATTTGTAAAAATTACAACGTTTCGACCACTCATTCTATGGCCTTCTTCAGGTACAATTCAGCTAAGATTACAAAGGTTGTTACATCTGTGACAATCTCAATTGAACTGATTGAGAAAACAAGATGGCTGCCGCTTCTCGACCTGCACGCCATCTACACTAATCTTAGGTGAATTGTACCTGAAGAAAGCCACAGAATGAGTGGCTGAAACGTTGTAATTTTTACAAATAAACCACAGTTAAACCGAAAATCTAATTCTTTTACTAATGATAACAACTGTGAAAGCCTAAACTCCAAAATTCGGTCTACTTTTTTTCCTATTTTCTCTTGCTGTAAAAAGTTATGACAAATTCTTACTTTGTATAGATATATAGAATTTTATATTAGTCGCAACAAAATCCTATTCTGTAAATAAATTTTCTGTAGATAAATAATTTTTTTTAGTCAAATATTAACTTGACTGACATACAACCCAATTTAAATACATAAAGATGCGTGTCTCGGGGTGCTATTTTTGGGAGATTCCAGCGGCCACAATTTTGAAGCTATCGGCCTCAAATTTTTTTTAAAATTAAAGCGGTCTAAAATATCTACAACTTATAGAAGCCCTTTTTTTTGATTTTCGAAAAAATAAATTTTTTTTTTAGATTAACCGCATTAAATAAAAGATATTTTAAAAAAAATTCGCTCTATATCTTATAGATAATTAAATTAGTAATCATTCTGTTAAAAAATAATTAATTTTCTACCCTTAATTAATTAGCTGGAATCTTTCAAATGAAATGGAATAAATCCCCTGTATTCCTATGGGAAAAACTAACGCCATCTCTTGCCGTCTAGAGTAACTCGGTACTGAATCGTCTTCTAACTGCGCACCTTAACAATAATAACAAATTTCCACCGGAAAATATGAAATTTCAAATTTTTTTTTCCAAGAATATCAAATTTATATACCTATTTATTATATAAAATGTTGCTCATTTTATGAAGAGGATGTTCCCTACTCTGAGAGAAAAGGAAGTGGGAGGGTTCATACCTTCTGACAATACAATTATTATAACCGCCCTTACCTTTTTCTTCGGGACCCTTTCTATTTTTTCCCTTATTTCCTATTTCGTACCTTTTTTTTGTTAGGTAACATTATATAGGGAACTTCCTTTTCTTGTTTTTCTTTTCAAATGTTTCCTTATTATTTTATTATTAGTAGTTTTTATAATTTTCAATTAACATTCGTAATATATCAACACCTGAGGGGTAAATTACTTTTAGTTAAAAAAAATTTTATTTCTTTTTCTTACAACTGGAAGCAAACTTCTAACAGAAAATATCTCTACCTGTTCTAAAAAAAAAATAAAATAAAAAATTTGGTGTGACTATCTTTGGTAAGAGAAAGTTGTGTTCTGTGCTTGTCACACCAGATTTTTTTGTGACGACATATATTTAGTTTCCGCCGATATATTAGAATTCAAGATGTAAAATTTATTATCATACAATATTTATATTTTGTTACCATGGCAACCATTTCTCCTATCTTTCCTATTAAGTACAAGAGCAAAGTGGTGCTTCAAAAGATTTCAAGGGCAAAATGAGAATATACATTTTAAAGAACATCTAAAAAATAATTGATTTGTTAATTTAAAAAAAATCGTTGGAGCGAATTTTGAGAAAATCGAAAAAAAAAAACTGAAAAAGTACATCAGTAAAGTACTAGTACTTTTTGGCCGATTTTGTTTAAAAGCTTATTTTCACGGTTCAGGAAGGTACAAAACTTAAATATAAAATTTCAACCTGGTAGCTCAATTCCTTCATGCTTAAAATTCATGAATTTTTAATCAAAATCGTTAGAGCCAATTTTGAGAAAATCGAAAAAAAAAATTGAAAAAATTCATCAGTAAAATACTAGTACTTTTTAGACGATTATGTTCAAAAGCTTAGTGTCAGGTCCCAGGGGGTGCCTAACTTAAATATAAAATTTCAACCTCCTAGCTCTTTTCGTTCTTGAGATATTTTGTTCACACACACAGATCTATCAAAACCTCGACATCGAATTTTTGACATGAACCCAATACTTTCTATATATAGGCAAGAGAAAGTAAAAAAAGAATTCAAAAAGATTTTTTTTATAGAATAAATTTTTGTTTTATTTTTGATCTCTTGAGAATGACTTTGAACCTTCATTGGTAAAAAAAAAAATCTTGAAAATCAACACGAATCTAAAATAAATTTTTATTTAATCTCAATTTTGATTACATAGGTACCTTTAAATTAAATTCTTTTTATGTTTTTTTTTTTATATGCATATTTTCACACGTCAACGCTTCTTTTTTTGTAACGACCTGTAAACATTAAAAAAAAATTCCTTTTCAAATAAGGCACTTTCATTCTTGAACCTAAGACCCTTGGCCTATTAGAAAAAATCTCCCAAAGAGATTAAAATCAAACATTATAAATCAACGAATCAATAAAAGGGTATTAGAAAAAAAAAAAAAAATTTTTTTCGAGCATCTGAATGAATTTTTTTTTTCTTAATTTTATTAGGGTCCATCTGTTTGATTTTTCAGAAAGTGAAACGTCCACTCTCACTTTCTTGGGTAATTAAAGAGCGCCCCTCCTCAATTAGTGCAATTCACTGTGCCATTTATGACATCTTTCAAAGGTCTTTTAATAAAAGGATATTTTTTTGCCCTCTCAACCCTCAGTTGAGTTCTCACAGAGTGACATACAGACAGACACCTGTTTTATACAAAGGACAGAAAATTATTGCCCCATAAAGTTCAGTGAACTTTTTTTTGTTATTTATCTTCCGTATTTTGGTTGACTTTTGACACCAAAACGAATTCGACGACAACAGAAAACTCTGAAATTGGGTATAAATCACGGAAATCGGGATGACTTCCTCATGGGAGAAGAGAGAATTGTAGTACAAATAAAAACACTTCCTTTTGTCTTTGTTATAGGAAACAAACAAACAAACATGTGGCAAAAAAAGACAACGTGTACGTTTTTTTCGACATCTTAGGCCATATAACGATATTCATTATTGTAAATATGATATATGTGGGGGGTCCAGGGCCCATTTATTTATATCATTTGGTATCTAAATAAATATCATAATACTGGCTGTCCCGTCTAAAACTATCAATTGGCATTTCGCCTGTTGAGAATCATTGAGGCGAAAGCCCGAAAATCAACAATTCAAGAAAATGCGTTTGAAAGTTTTATAAACATATACATTTAAATATCCGGGCAACAAATGAATAGGCCAGAATCAATAGCAATTGGAAAGGGGATAGGGAGAAATAGTTGCCATGGTATCCAAATATTTTTCTATGTTTATAAATTTTACATCTTGAATTCTAATGTGCCCTCGGGGCTTGGTGTAGGGGTTAGCATGCTACCAAAAGTCGCGGGTTCGAACCCCAGGCAGTCCGATGATTTTATTTAATCCATTTGGATACCAAATGGCTTAAATAAGAATACCTGGACCCCCAATATGTATATTTAATCAATATCGGATATCGTAAAAGCCTTATATGGCCTGAGTTACCGAAAAGACTGTGTGAATGTGTATGTGGGTGTGAGTGAGAATGAGAATTCTAATGTACTGCCGGAAATTAAACATATGTCGACAAAAATCTAGTGTGACAAGCAGATAACTTCCAATTACCGATGGAAAAAGAAAGTTGTCAGTCACACCAAATATTTTAAACTATGGTTGCCAAATTCAGCCCCCCCCCCCCCCCCGGTAGTCGAACCATGGAATTAAGTCTAGAAGCCAAATTATAAATAAAGAAAAATATTTATGGTAACTATTTCTTCTAACTTTCTTCTGAAGTACAGTGAGCGCCACAATTAAGTCCCCACTTGATAGCTTTAGTCTTAAGTATATGGTGTAAAGTGAAATAATTTTAATGACCGAAAAGGTAAAACCTAAAATCTGGCTCAGATGATTTTATTTTAACTTTGAAAATTTAAAATTATTTCACCATTTACCATATTCCATACCATATACTTAAGGCTAAAGCTATCAGGTGGGGACTTAATTGTATCGCTCACTGTACCTACAAGAGTAAAGTGTGTTTTAAACAATTTTGGCAAAATGAGAAAATATATTTTTAATGGCACCAAAACAATAACTAATTTATGACTTTTAATCAAAATCGTTAGGTTAGAGGAAAATCGAAAAAAATTAAAAAACTACATCAGTAAAGTACTAGAACTCTTATTTAAAAGCTTCGTGTTTCATGCCATAAGATAATCTAACCAGATTACTATTCTGTTATCATCCACATAATTTTTGGACCACATAACGTTGCATAAAATCGACTTCGAATTTTTGATACAATTGAAATACTTCCTCTCTATTTGTTACATATAAGGTTAGAGAAAGTAAAAATACTGGGAAAGTTTGCGAATTAAATTAATAAAGAAGGCCTCTCGCAATCTATCAATCGACATCGTTCAGTTCATACAAAAATATAAAATGCAAATATTTTGAAGGTTTAGTGAAAGGGGGTGGGACCCTAATTTTTCCCACTGGT